>JASEVX010000002.1:36979008-37096261 GCA_031761405.1 Serripes groenlandicus
CTTTAATTAGTAAAACTTAGATATACATGTATTTATATTATAGGTTATTGACCCTGTACTGTGAAATCATCGTTGGACCGAGTTCTTTGGTTGACGTTGCCGAGCTTGCGAGGCTACGTTCGCCAAAGAACGAGGTCCAACGATGATTTCACAGTACAGGGTCAATAACCTTTTTATTGCATACTTTCATATTGTAAACTATTTGCTTTACGTTGCGGAGGTTTTTTTTATTATCTAGAATTGATAAATCTGCTTCCGAATTAGAAACAAACTGTTTGTTTACATAAGTAGTAATTTTTGTGAAAATGCCGTTTGAATTATAACGGTGACGTAATTTTTTTAAATGACGTCATGCACGTGCATAACCAACTTTTAGACGCGCGTTTTAGACTGTTTTCATGTCAAAAACGTACTGTTAGCACGAGACAGGAAGAAATTGTCCATTATCAATATATGAGAATTTAACATTACAAAGTCCCGTGAGGTTTAACAATGATATTTAGGTCAGCTATGTTTGTTTACATAACAGAAGTAGTCCCTAGCATGTTAATTATGCAGAATTTTCGCACGTCCTTATCTACGGTCATGATTACTCCTTGACAGCGGTCATGTTCGAAAAATCATGACCACTTTCTTCAATGCAAAGTGAACGGGACAATATGAAAGTATGCAATAAAAATATATATATATTTAAATTTATAGTACATTGTAGATGAAAAGGGGGGTGATTTTCACAATGTTTGTTACTGACCTCTGCTGTGATCATGTACACCCGTTTCATATAAGAAACACGCACTGTTACGAACACTATTTAGTCTGACTATTTAGTTACCTATCCCCTTTCTGTCTGTCTAACTAAAATCTTGAAAATAGGATAACGGGAAAAGCACAACAGTAAGGAACATACGAGGTGTGTTCAAAAAGTATGTGGACTTTTGTAATATTTCAATTATTAAATAGTGCACAAGAATAAAACGTATATTGCTATGACAAGTAACTTCTCCGCTATATGATTTCCAAATTTCGTGGTGTTATCATGTTCTGTTTCGTAGCAACAGCGCTAACAAATATACATGTGATGCTTACCCGGAGCAGTCCGATAACGTCAACGATGTTACGTTTTTGGATAACGTTTCAGTGACTAATCACATTTTCTCGAGGTATTCACCATGCTTCTGAATGCACTTTATATGTCTCTTAACCCACTTATCATATACCGTTATATACCACTGTTTGTCTAACCCGACACTTATACCGATCTTCTGTGATATATCTCGAACAGTAAGGCGCCGATCTCCATCAATCATTTTTTAACGGATGACGTTAACGCTGCATTAATTTTTGGTTTTCGTCCTATTCTAGGGTCATCTTCTACTGATTCTCTTCCTTCAAGAAACAATTTATGCCATTTAAAAACTAAAGATCTACAGACCCGTGGTTTATGTTTGGATTCTTCTAACATTTTCATGGTTTCCGTTGGTGTTTTGCTCAAATTCGCGTAAAATTTAATGACTGCGCGGATTTCCGTGTTTTCGGATGACGTGCGTTCCCAGCCGACGCTTGTTATTAAAGTTGTTATTGTTTCAAACAAAAACGGAAATGACGTCATTTAACGGTATAAACCATTGTCCATAACGTCACGTAATCAGCAGGTGAAATTTCGCGAAAGTAGGATAATTTTATCTTTTAAAATATATTAAATGAAATGAGTTAAAAGCATTATGATTTGGCGTGCTCCGGGTGCGTGTTACCTGGCAACTGCGAATGTTTCCATAGTGATCTTTTTTTATACTAAATATGGAATTCCTACATAGATTAATGCGGCACATATTTTGATAAATGGAGGTAAAATTTAATTGAAATCGCGCCGAAAGTTTCAGCTCCGTCCAAACCGCGGCAGGTTCGTAACAGTGCACTTGTATCTTACTTCTTGATATTTAGATGTTTTCATATTAGAACGATACAAGCAAATGTTGGATATCTCATTATTATCATGTCATTTGTTATATACAAGACAAGAGTTAAAACTAACAGTACGTAAGATATTCCATTGATCATACAATTTAATTTGTTTCTCACAATATTTTCAACTTTATCAGTATAATAGTATGTTTCTTTAAGATTTTTATAAATTACCATATGCCACATTTGCAATGTCTTCAAGATATAATATAACTAGAGGTGATACCTATTTACGAAAAAAAAAACTAATAAAAGATCATACTATGGCCATTAAAAAATGATTTTAAAAGTAATAGCTAGGACGAAAATGATTTTTGCATGATCACAAAATGTTTGGAATTCGTATTGCTGTCGCCTATTATTACGAAACTAAGAAAACGCTTTTGGAAAATTAAGAAATAAATTCATAATGAACGATATTTAAACATGAGGGTCAAGATTACCCTTACTATACCTACCGACTGCAAGATGGTATGGAAGCAAATGTGTAACTGATAATATCGGGGGAAATTTGTTCATTTCAGCCCTTTTCAGATGCTCCTACCTTTGTCAACCAGTCACTATCGCTGGATAAAATTATCTTTCCCTAATAGAGACGGTTTCTGACACCTCTGGAGCAGACGACATAGGAAAGGATTGTCGCAAAAGGAAACAATTGCTCATTATAAGCAATGTATCCTTTTGCCACAATGTCTGATCAATAATTATACTTTCATTTTAAAATAGTTTATCTCCATGCGAAGTTGTTTTCAAATGTTAATATCTATTTGCTTTAGTTTGTTTATTTATTGGAAATATTTAGCCTGGATGGATATGTGCGGGCCTTTATGTATTTGTTTCGAATGGGAGTCAAGATTGACCAGTACATTTTGTATATAAACAGTTTGACCTGATCTAATACTAAACAACGTATACATTTTATAACAAAAATGTTATCTAGTGAGTCTAGTGCTCATGTATAGGAATTTGGGGTTTTCGTGTTGATTCCACCTTTTTATGCGGAAAACGACGTCCCTCCATTTGACGTTACTCAGAAATGAAGTGTTACGGAAATGACGTGACGTCGTCCTTGGCTACAATACACATCAGTTAAGACAACTCTGCGATGGAGAATGTCAAGATGGACGCAATATAGTGTGTGATCTTTGTAAAATATAACGTCTGCATTACATTGAGTGAGACTTGTCAGTAAAGTACGATACAGTCAAAAGTTTGGTTGGGACGTAGTATTGCTGTCGTCTATTATGACGAACGGGAACACATATTTCATACCATTTCTTTTTAACCTTTTCGTAAACAATGTTAAATCATACGAAAATTACGTTTATTACCTTAAATATCGATTTAATAAATAAAGGATTGACTAGACGACAATATTTTTCAATCCGTGTTTTTCGCCGAACGACCGCTTTTTATACATGTACCCAAAATGGCGACCCGTATTAGCAGGGGTCAGTGCAGAAAGGTTTTTAACCCTGCGTGTTACCTATAAGCGAAACAAAAAACGTTCATGGTTTTTTTTAGTGTTAATTGTGAGTATGAAGTAATCTTATCCGTGATAAGATTACGTGATATAGAAACATAAAACCCTTCTAGGCATGATCATATACAAAAACTGCATTGCACTATTTGTTATAATAACAATGTTTCCAAATTTACATCAGTAGATCTATATTTGTGGTACAAAAACAAAATGAAAAACAAACATAAAATAATATATAACCTAATTAATACTACTAGTCAATTCTAACAATACTTATCAATAGGTGCCGGGTAATGTTTCCAAGTAAATTTGCCGTTCTTGAACGCAAGAAGTAAATATCTCGCAAGAAAACATATAAATACTGTTTTTTTGACATTTCATTAACATATAAAATGAGATTGTTAGTGATAGAATATTCAACCATTGCCTTGTGAAACATAGTTCCCTTATGTTGCTATACAACGGACATAATATAAGTAAGTGGAACTCGTCTTCTATTGATGTTTAAGCAATATTTACAAAAAACAATAGTGTCTCTCAATACTTTCATGTCTTCCGTTTTCTATGGCTAATGAATGGTTATAGAACATCTATTTCATTTTTTTGCAAGAATGCGTCTTTGAAGAAAGGACATGTTTCATGTAACTTATAAATATATTTTACTTTCAAGCAAAGATTTAAATTATTTATAATATTTGGACTTCGGTGAAGTATGAAATTTAGAGCATCAATTGTGTATGTCATTGATTCGCTGTTTGAATAATTTGACAAAACTTACGGGATCTTCGATTTCATTTGCTAACCAAGCATATCCATAACCTTTTTCAAATAATAACCTTTTTATATGAGTGACCCTTGTCTTTCTTCCCAATTCATCCCGTTTCCTTAACATGTTGTAATAAGTTGTTTTAGGATATCTATATTTAGGCATGGTAATTATTTTAATCCACTATTTGATGCATTGAGTCATATACATATGTAATTAGTTACTAATGGGTATAGTCCACATTCACCTAACGCTAAGTAAAAGGTGCAATGACATTTACAATATTTAAAATGTACTTTTTCTATTCCTTCACAATATTGAAATCCCCAGACATCCAAACCAAAACACTGGATAGGTTTAATCATCGAGGCAAAAGGTTTGAAAGTTCCGTTGATATATTTATAAACACAAATACGTAATTTTCTAGCTTGATCCGCTTGAACTACACGTGATTTCGTCCAACATAATCAACTACTAAAAATGTACCCAAATATTATAATATGGAACAACCTCTATAACATTTTGTTCAAAATAACATTTTTCGTCTTTAGTTCTGAATAATACTATTTTAGTTTGATCTAAACAAAACCTCATACCTGTACAATTACAACAGTCGATCACGTTTAGTTGTGTTTTGTAAACCTATTATTGTGTCTGAAACAGTTGCTATATCATCAGCAAATAAAAGGTTACACTGAAAGCTTTCGAAGAAACATAACAGTTTGCATGAGAAAAGAACGCAGTTGGGACATTAATTTGTTTGCGAATAGATAGAAATTGGAACATTATAACAACATTACAATTTGTACTTCAATAGAAGGCAATTAGGTCATTACACAAAACATTACAATGTGTGTGTCAATAGAAGCCGATTGTGACAGTATACAACACATTACAATGTGTATGTGAAAATAAGGCAATTTGGCTCTCTAACGAAACAAAACACTTTGTTTTGTAATAGAAGGCATTCGGGACATTATATAAAACATAACACGTTGTCTGTGAATAAAGGTTAAATGGGACATTATATAAAACATAACACTTTGTCTGAGAATAGAAGGCATTCGGGACATTATGTAAATCATTACAATTAATGTTGTAGTCAATTACTCATATTTAAATAAGGTTAATATTTGTATTCGATTCACGATTCTTGTTATGTGCATAGAATGACATCATGACCTTTTTAATTAAATGTGTAGGTCGCATGCCAATGCCAAAGGTGATATAATGTAGATTATTGGACATCTAGACAAACTACTATAACTTGATTATGACACATTGTACGTGCAAACAGCATATTAAGAACCTAATCATAATTATATTTAAATTCAACTGAATGCGAATATTACACGACAGAGTGTTATATGAAAATCCATTTTACTTGATATGTGGACAAACAGCAAATACCAGAATCTGAACAGTCTTGAATACATCCGTTGAAAACCAACGTCACATGCCAAAGTTTAATGTCCACTTTTTGGATATGATGAACAGTATTTGGGCATAGATGATACGTGGTTTATCCATAGGGGGTAATTATTAAGACTATGAACTTCGCCATGCCAAGGCCACACGCTAAGTACTTTACTTGAGTGCTCATGATGGTCATAACGAAGACACTTTAGGGAGCGTCTTGGTGGAGGAGAATGATGCTATAAACGATAAAAATGAATCTTTACCCTTTCCCTGAAAGAGTTGATGCCTAAAGAATATACGAATTTTTAAAAACGTTGGGTAAAAATAGATAAACAGGTTAATAATTTCATCAATTTCAACATATTTCCGGGCTCTGTTTAAGTATTGCACAGTCATGTTTGCAGATGTTGCAATGGCTGTTGTTTTTCAGGCGTTTTCAAGGCATGTGTCCCTACAATGATAATATCCGTTAAAAACATTAAAACCTTTCCCACAAATAAACGCTTTCTGGTGCCTCTGCAGCAGACGACTGCACTTTAAAAAGCGTTGTGGCAAACAGAGAATTTACTCACAATGACCAATTTCTCCGCTTGCCACAATATTTTATACCTTATTAAGTAATTGTATTTTCATATATAGAAATGTTTCATTTTGGGGTTTTTTCACAGATGGGTTTAAAGTTGTCTGCTGTAGATGTGTTGTATGTGTGAAAGGGTGTCACGGCTCGAGTAATAGTGAATATATATTTATCGTATCAATTTAACAAGGTTATATTTCTTATGCCCCTGAAGAACATTGTCGGAAGAATATTATGACAGGTTTGATGGTTTTTACGCGAGAATTTGATATTAATAGGTTTTGCCTGCAAAAGGGCCTTTACTATGGTCAACAATAGCCATACAACTAAATTCTACTCTCACGTCAATACATCTCATAGTGTAGTAAGGAGCGGGGGTGGGGAGAGGAGGGGTTGAGCAAATCAACATTAGGAGAAATCCTTTATAGCCAACATGAATAATGATAACAATAAATGTTACCTAATAGGCATACATGTATGTTTAACTATTTACAGTCGTGTGGGTATTGTGATGTTTCAACTCCGTCTAACTTACAACAAATCTGCAGCAAGCGACTTTGAAAACATTTGGAGGAAAATATGAGAAATATCCAAAAATGAAAGTGTTTTTACTGTCTGTATTTAAATAGAAGGCAATCGTGACATTTTACAAATCATAACGCTTTGTCTCTGAATGGAGGACATTAAAACAAATCACATGTGGGTACTAATATGAGAAATATCCAAACATGAAAGTTTTATTATTGGCAAGAGTTGAAGATGCTGTGGCATAAGCTCATTTTAAGCAAGTTCTTCTTTTGCCTTAATCTTTTCAAAAGTCGTCTGCTGCAGAGGCGTCAGAAAGCGTATATATGTGGGGAAAGGATTAAACTGTAAACAGACAAATCCCAAACGCGGATGTTGTGTATATTTTCATTTCATTGTGTACGTTTGCCTTATCGCCAGGCATCATAGTGCACTCCTGTGAGATTTAAATACAGCTGTATGGAATTTGAATCAGGAAGATTATATCTAGCACACACTACATTTATCAATATATTGAGGAAATCGCCGTGGCCGAGAGGTTAGCGGGCGGTTTCCTACATTCTGTTCCGTTCGCAGTGCTCAGTATGAGTATTTTCTAACCTCGTACTGGTTATTCATCCAGGAATTAATCAAGTGTACGGATATGTACGGTGATATAACTGACATATTAGTAGAACTCCCAATTGGTATACATGTATCAATATCAATGAATCTCGCCAAGCAGAAAAGGGGTTTAGCGGCCTTCCCCGCATTCGACTTATATGACACAACATCGGAATAGAATCACTGAATAAATTGATTTTATTGAGATATTACGCCGTGATATAGTTATTATTATAGTTATATCACGGCGATAGTTTACATATTCCTTTATGATGCCTGGGTAACCAAACCAGTACTAGGCTAGAACATGTGTCGTTCCAAATGACCGACGCGCGTCGATGGTACCGCTGAAGTAACCATTAGTGTGTTTCATCTTTGGCTAAAACAGCTTATATACATGCTCCTCTAATTATTCTATGAAAAAAATGCAAAACAGTCGACTGACGCGTTTTAAGTTATAACATTAATTGAATTTAAATACAGCGAGTCAGACGTTATGCTTACCCCTTGATCCGTAAATGGTACGACCAGGCCGTGGTTCGAAGCCGCGACCTCCCTTTCCCGAGGCAGAATATCTACAACTACACCACCGAGGCGATAAGTCTTACAACAAAGGGTAGTGCGTGCGCAACAAGTAAAAATACGGAATCGTGTTTACCGGGACAATTACGATGCCTTGATGTTCGTGGAAGTGACTAAAAGTCCCAATAAGCTGTCAGATTTAACTAATACAGCGTATGATCATGTAATGAATACATTTTTACACCATGTCAACAACGTGTTCAAAATTTAAAAATAACATCGCAGTAATAGACTAACATAAATAATGTATCAGACAGCTGTATTCGTGTTGTTAGGTCAAACAAAAGAGGTTATACATTCATTGTCAGTTTGATAATTAATTGCAATGGCTTCTAACACCATTCAGATCCTTATGCAAATATTCTGTGTATCGCAAGTTTTGTATGAATGTGAGTTCTTGATTGTGTTATCGTTTACCTGATGTTTAAAGTATTTTAAAACACCCTAGTAAAGACTGAATAAATAGATGTATATATAATATATTTATAGAAGTATATAGGTTTGAAAAGATATGAGGGGAAAAAAACACTGGAGCATATGAGGGATAACATTATACAAGTTTAAAACGATTTTTGGAAAAGGTGACATTATTCGCATTTTTGAATTTCTTTATTAGCCACGTACATAGGTTCAAGGGAGGTCGTGGTCATTCCATACTAAAATGCCAACACAAAATAAACAAAACAATATGAAAAAGGGAAAGATCGAAATCAAGACTGGAACCAGTTCCTTTTGTTAAAGTCGTATTACAATATCGGCATTGAATTATTTAAAATATCTCTTTCAACAGTAGCATTCCTTTACTGAACTCTATTTCGGATATATATATATATGTGTGTGTGTGTATGTGATGGCAACGAAGGTTCATGTATCAGTGGATTCTTTTGTTAATGACTGTTTCCAGCCTAGTTCACACTCCTCCTATATTGCACTGCCAAATAGTCCTTTCCTCACAAACAAAATGCGGTAACTTGTTGGAATATATGCTGGATTTTTTTTTATTTGACATCACTTACCCAATAGTAAGATTTCTGCTATTGAAATATAGGAATTACAGAATTGAAAACGAAAAATGTATTGTTAACGCTGTCAACAGACGAAATAAAGGGAAGTGCATATACATGTCTGTTAATCTAGTAAAAAGAACTATTCAATTCCGACTCAAACATTGTTTTTACAGATATTCAAGTCCCTGTAATAACATTTATATACCAAAAGAGAATCAAATTATTGAAAAATCATTATTAAATAGTTGATGTTTTATAAAGATATAACTTACACGGTGCCATATGATTTTAAATTAAGGTGTCCGGATTAACGTGGCTGGACTGTAATTGTGCTTTCAACTCCAATATTAATAAAAGTAAGAAGATAACAAAGTGCTATTGAGGAGTGTAATTGACTTAATTTTATGATTTGTAAATCCTTGTATAAATCGAATCCGCAGTAAGCCCTTTGCTATCAGCACTTTCAGTGCTTTGATTTTCCATTGATGTCCTTGACATGGATGGCGCTACTTAGAAAAGCATAATTATTTACAAAGAAATTAAATCTTTTTGCGACTTTTAATAGTGCGTGCCACTGCATTGAAATCGGTCAATTACATGTGTTGGACTAGAACAATTATTACAGTACATATATACAATCCAGCCAGTGTTGTGTGGTTGTTATAGACAGGTAATTGCTTAACAAGGGTGGTCTTTAGTACGGGTTTGACTGTATATCAATTGATGTCAAAGCATCCTAACAACTGCCTGGTGTCGTCCGCAACAGTATCGCCATTGCTCTTGAATGGTAGGATGTCTCAAAAATCAAAGTGCATACGACAATGCCTGAATCGGACTCGTCGACATGTTTTCAATTACTTAATCGTTTACCGGGTTCGATCCCCAGTCGCGGCACTACGGTCATGGTGGAGTGACTTTGGGCAGGGCACATTTTCTAGCCTAGTACTGGTTTGTTTACCCAGGGATCATGCATAAGTGAACTGTCGCCGTGATATAACTGAAATAATGTTGAAAGCGGCGTAAAACCCCAATAAATAAAATCACTTACTTAATCCCTTCCCACATATTGACAAATTCGAACACATCTTCAGTTGAGCACTTTTAGAAATAGTATGACAAAGGGAGACATTGCTCATCACGACCGATTTCTCCTGTTGTCACTGTAACAAAATAGAGTTGGCTTGGCCTAAATAAAAGACGGTCAGTTAGTGCAGGTTGGTCACGTATGGTTTTAACTTATCGCAGGATTGTCAGGGAGATCATTGTTTATGAAGTTATTATCATATACATATGTGATAAGTGATATTAAGCATATTAAGAGTTCATTTCATGTAAATCCGTTGAGAATTAAGGAATTGACGGGTTTAAAAACGTTAATTACGTTAAACTATGTTGCTATTTTCATTTGGCCTATAAATGTATTGAAACTAGTTGTTGATTGTGAATTACGATTTGCACGGGAATTTTGCCTGTCATCAGGAGGCTCGGGGGTCGATTGGTGCTATATAGCTTACTCAAACATTTGTTTTGGTCGTCAGTATCATAGGAGTCGCCAGAGGGTTTTCACTCGTTATAGTGAGAGGTAGTTGATGTGACCAATTCACACGGCATATGGCCGTTTTATGTCTATGGCTAGTCCATATCGATAGCCAGACAAACGAAGGTCCAAACGCAGAAGTTTGAAGAACCAGTGTGTGACGCAGTCCACAACATAATAAGACGTCGTAACGGGGGACATTAGGAGGAGTGCCGTCATAGGACGTGTAGAACCATATATCCACAGTTGTATGGCTTGTCGATCCCGGAATCCAAGGATATACGCGACGCAATGAATATAAGTACAACGACTCGGTGAAGTCGGGAAACGGATACAGTTGGATGTGAAGGACAACGTGTATGAACATTCCAAATACAGGGTACAGTAACGGAAGTGATGGAACAGTTAAGTGATTTGGGTGAAAGTGCGGATGAGAGTGCGTGAGTAGTTCTTTTGTTTATAGCCTCTCGATTTGTCAGGAAAGTTGATTATTCAAAATTGTATATATTTCATAACTGTAAATTAAACTTATATTTTTATTCAACCATCGGCGTTCAATTCTACTTTAGTGAGTTGTCGACCCTTGACCATCTTGTGACAAATGGTGTCAGAAGTGGGATTGACATACCAGTACGTAATAGATTTACGTGAGCGACTCGAAGAGACATGTAAGATGGCACAGGATGAGTTAAGTAAGGCAAAGTCTAGACAGAAGATATACTATAACAAACGGGCAAAGGACAGAAGTTTCCCGATAGGTGCCAAGGTTCTGGTATTACTTCCGGTAAGTCACAATAAATTATTATTGCAGTGGAAGGGTCCATTTGAAGTGATCAAGGTGATGAATAAGGTAGATTATAGAATTAATATGAAGGGTAAGGAAAAGACTTTTCATGCCAATATGTTGAAACAGTACAATGAGCGAAGTGCTGATGGCGGTAGTAGTGATAAAGGTATATTAGCAGTTGTTTGTTCTGCAGTTATTGAAGATAGTGAAGATCGGAAATTAGATAATGCAGACGTAGATTGGGTAGATGAGAAGATACCTTTAGAGTGTCTTTCTAGAGTAGGTAACGAGTCCAAGAAAGATGTAGTCGTTTGTAAAGAATTGTCTCCTGAACAGAGGGAACAGGTTGACATGGTTTTGGAAGAATTCGCCGATGTTTTGACAGACATACCGGGAACTACTTCACTTGTTGAACATGATATTAAATTAAATACATCAGAACCCATCAGGTTCAAGGGTTATCCTATTCCATACCAGTCGGTGGCAACAGTAAACGAAGAGGTCAGTAAGATGTTAGAGTTAGGAGTCATAGAGCATTCTAATGCACCGTTTTCGAGTCCTATAGTATTGGTTAGGAAGAAGGACGGCACAGTTCGTTTCTGTATAGATTTCAGACAGGTAAACAGGGTGACAGTGTTTGACGCTGAGCCAATGCCAAATATCGAAGAGATATTCTCGAAGGTATCGAGGGCAAAGTATTTTACTAAAATTGATCTTAGTAAGGGTTATTGGCAGGTGCCGTTGACAGAGCAGGCGAAAGATATGACGTCTTTTGAAACGCCAAAAGGGTTGTTTCGGTTCAACAAGATGCCTTTTGGTTTGGTTTGTGCGGCAAGTACTTTTTGTAGATTGATGAGGAAGGTTTTAAAGGATTTAGATTTTGCGGATAGTTTCATAGACGACATATTAGTATTTACCGTTACATGGGAGGAACATATAACCGCTTTAAGGGAGATTTTTAGTAGGTTGAAGGTAGCCAAGTTAACGGCTAGACCGAGTAAATGTAGCATAGGATTTGGAAATCTGGAATGTTTGGGACATGTCATTGATAGGGCTAGTGGGTTGATGCCAGTTCAGAGGAAGATAGAGGCACTACAAAAAGCAGAAAGACCGATTTCGAAGAAACAGGTTAGATCTTTTTTAGGGGTAGTTGGGTTTTACAGAAAATTCATTCCCAACTTTTCTGCAATTGCAGTACCTTTAACAGATCTTACTAAGAAAGGTCAACCAAATAAGGTTATGTGGGGAGAATGTCAGGAAGTTGCTTTTCAGACTTTGAAGAAAAGTTTAGTAGGTCCTCCTATATTGAAGTTACCGGAATTTGATAAGTCCTTCATCCTTAGAACCGATGCTTCAGACATTGGATTAGGGGCGGTATTGTTACAGGATTCAGAAGGTGAGAAATTACCGGTAGCGTATGCAAGTAAGAAATTGTTAGACAGGGAGAGAAATTACTCAGTAATTGAAAAGGAGTGCCTTGGTGTTATTTGGGGAGTGTCGAAATTTCATAGGTATTTGTTTGGCAAGGAATTCATCTTAGAGACTGATCATCAGCCTCTGACTTATTTAAATAAGTCTAAGATGGCGAATTCCAGACTAATGCGATGGGCGTTATCTTTGCAGCCCTATAGGATGAGCATTAGAGCGATTCCAGGTAGAGAAAATGTAGGGGCAGATTACTTAAGTAGAGTAAACAGTCAAGTAAAGGAATCAAAACAGTTAGTGAAATGAGTATTTTAGGCACACATTGGAGTCATGACAGCTGTGTAATCGTGTATATATATATCAGGAATGCAATACTAAGGGAAATTAAGATACGGGTTGTAAATAGTACAGGGAACGAACCTGGTGTATTTTGTTAAATAGACAAAGTGTAACCACTTTATCCTTGGGGGGAACGTGTTGTAACAAAATAGAGTTGGCTTGGCCTAAATAAAAGACGGTCAGTTAGTGCAGGTTGGTCACGTATGGTTTTAACTTATCGCAGGATTGTCAGGGAGATCATTGTTTATGAAGTTATTATCATATACATATGTGATAAGTGATATTAAGCATATTAAGAGTTCATTTCATGTAAATCCGTTGAGAATTAAGGAATTGACGGGTTTAAAAACGTTAATTACGTTAAACTATGTTGCTATTTTCATTTGGCCTATAAATGTATTGAAACTAGTTGTTGATTGTGAATTACGATTTGCACGGGAATTTTGCCTGTCATCAGGAGGCTCGGGGGTCGATTGGTGCTATATAGCTTACTCAAACATTTGTTTTGGTCGTCAGTATCATAGGAGTCGCCAGAGGGTTTTCACTCGTTATAGTGAGAGGTAGTTGATGTGACCAATTCACACGGCATATGGCCGTTTTATGTCTATGGCTAGTCCATATCGATAGCCAGACAAACGAAGGTCCAAACGCAGAAGTTTGAAGAACCAGTGTGTGACGCAGTCCACAACATAATAAGACGTCGTAACGGGGGACATTAGGAGGAGTGCCGTCATAGGACGTGTAGAACCATATATCCACAGTTGTGTGGCTTGTCGATCCCGGAATCCAAGGATATACGCGACGCAATGAATATAAGTACAACGACTCGGTGAAGTCGGGAAACGGATACAGTTGGATGTGAAGGACAACGTGTATGAACATTCCAAATACAGGGTACAGTAACGGAAGTGATGGAACAGTTAAGTGATTTGGGTGAAAGTGCGGATGAGAGTGCGTGAGTAGTTCTTTTGTTTATAGCCTCTCGATTTGTCAGGAAAGTTGATTATTCAAAATTGTATATATTTCATAACTGTAAATTAAACTTATATTTTTATTCAACCATCGGCGTTCAATTCTACTTTAGTGAGTTGTCGACCCTTGACCATCTTGTGACAGTCACTATGTATTCAACTTTATTTAATAATTGTTTTTTTTTCATTTACTGTGAGTTTTCATGTATCTTATTTAATGTTTTCAAGGTCGTCTGCTGCATTTGTGTTGCACGTGATGTGAAAGGGTAAACATGCATAGGGTATAACCTTGTTATTCAAAAAACAATTCTGGTTTATATGTCCTTATACACAAGCTTTTGCATGATAACCATGAACTCTTTTTTAATTTTGTAAATGAATATTTAGATTACATTTTAACAATCTTTGAGTCCAAATTAGATATCGGTGAATTACCTGTACAATTTAACCATGAATTCCCCTGCGTCATTTCAACGAAACTGCACGATACACTTGTCACATGAATTATATCCTCATGTCGCATATGGAAAGGGTTCCATTGGTGTTCTTTGGCTTGGCGAGAAAGAGTTGTAACTAAAAACCTATTTTGAAAACCCTGGTTTAGGGGCAATTTCGACCCTTTTTGTAAACAATGCAAATTGAGGTGCCATTGCTCAGAACGAGCAATGGCACCTCAATTTCCATTGTTTACCAAGAAATTTAACGCTTATAAAGACTTAATGGCGAGGTGATTAATCTTGGTAAAAAATTACCAATCTTAGTTATAACTGTTTCACGCCAAGCCCTCGATATGTACCTTTATGGTTAGATAAAACACACCTTGTCGATCTTTAGCAATAAATAATTTTGCCCAGACGCGGGCGACTCGTTGAAAAAAGAAATCTAGGTATTCATAATATTTCACAAAGGCTAAAAGTCTATTTATTGCATCCGTTTACATTCTAAGTACCATTATTAAGGAACATCTAATAGTTTTTTGTATAGAGGAATAATTTTAATGACAGTCTATTAATGCGTTTATTTCTGACTAAAATAACGAATGAACCGTTACACGAGAAAACCAACATTATGGCTAATCCGGGCCGACACTTCCGTTTCAGGCGAATATAGGTTTAGAGTAATGACTCCTTAAACAGAAAATCCACAAAAGTGGCATAATTAGTCTGATCCGGATCAATGCTTTACGCAAAGTCCAAACTGTTGGTTTTCTCGCGGAACGGCTCAAATAATGAATGGTTTTTTTGTTGTTGATTTCTTTTTTCCTAGTCTTGAGCTTTCTTATATTTACACATAAAGACGTTATGAACGAAATTGCCTAGTTTCCATTTGCATACAGTAATTAGAAACACTATTGTTACGATGTTCCATTTACAGTAATTAGAAACACTATTTTATGATGTTATATAATTATATCAAAAGTTAACGTGTTAAACATGCTGCACTAATTGAAAACATTACATCATACGCCCGTAACTTTTTCTTGGGATTTAACACCGTTTTCCAACGTTATTTCAGTTATATAATGACGACAGTACGTTTAATCATGATTTCTGTGTAATTAATTGATTGATTGATTGGGGTTTAACGCCGTTTTTAACAATTTCTCAGTTATATCACGGCGGCCTGTTCACCTACTCATGCATTTCCTGGTTTTCTCACACCAGTACTCCACACAACAATCTTCCCAAGCAACTGGCTGCTTTTCCACATAGACTTAGCCCATTGGTGGAAGACGAATGACGCATGTCGCATTGACTTTTGTCAATATTCGGGAAGAAAGTTGGCCAAGCCGGGATTCGAACTCACAACCCGTAGATTGACAGCCCGCGTCGCTACCGACTGAGCTACCGGGGCTCGGCCTGTGTAATCAAACCAGTACTCAATGTGTCTTACACGAGGCATTCCACGACGACCGCCGAGACTTGGAATCGAACCGGGACACCCGCCGAAACTGGGAATCGAACCGGGACACCCGCCGAAACTGGGAATCGAACCGGGACACCCGCCGAAACTGGGAATCGAACCGGGACACCCGCCGAAACTGGGAATCGAACCGGGACACCCGCCGAGACTGGGAATCGAACCGGGACACCCGCCAAAACTGGGAATTGAACCTGGGACGCCCGGTTCAAATTCCCCGACGTTAACCACTCGACCAACAGGTGAATTGCGGTACCATTTATGCAGAAAATTAAAACTTGGAAAATTAAGTGTATGGCTGCTATAGACAGGTAATTGCTATAAGAAGGTGGTCTTTAGCATTGTTTTAACTGTGTATATACAATACAATACATTTTATTACATTCAGGCACATTTGCTTATAGTTAAGTTACAAACAAGTATTTACACTTTTCAAAAACGTAATCCCTTTACAAGAAACAAAGATAAAATAAATTTTGAATATTAAACAATTTTTCCGACAATAAAAACAAATACAATAGTGCATACCAAACAAATACAATAGTAAATACCAATATCAAACTATATAACTGTATACAGTCTGATATCGGTCTACACCACATATCCATATCCCACCATTTACATTGATCATATATATAATTATTCATTCAACCAAAATAAGATGATATTGATGATAACCATAATTTGTGTAGATCACATAACTATATATAAGGTGTATTTGCTTGATAAAGTAGATTGATATTGAGCATTATGTCTTCTTAAATTAGGCGATCAGGGTCGATCCAAGGTTGGTCATACTATATTAAGACATAAAATGGTAAAACGATACTTTATTTCCATGTTGATATTTCATGATATTAACCTATCCCAAAGTCAATACGTGTATAACCCTTTCCTTCATATAGACGCTTTCTGACGCCTCTGCAGCAGACGGCTTTTTGAAAACATAGTGACAAAAGAACAAAAGAAGAAATTGCACAAAACGTGCAATTTCTCCTTTTGCCACAATGTTTTCCACTTTTTGTCATAGGTTATCCATTCAATTATTGAGATTTTCCAACTCTGTTTTTATTATTAACCCTTTCCCTCATATAGACGCTTTCTGACGCCTCTGCAGCAGACGGCTTTTTGAAAACATAGTGACAAAAGAAGAAATTGCACAAAACGTGCAATTTCTCCTTTTGCCACAATGTTTTCCACTTTTTGTCATAGGTTATCCATTCAATTATGGAGATTTTCTATGTTTTGACAAAATACGTTCAAAGTCGTCGGCTGCAGAATTGTCGTATGAGGGAAAGGGTTAATACAAAACATGTCACACAGAGACCGACCCTCGGTATTGGCGATCCTCGTTAACCCAGAGGAACAGCCCCTTCGCGTCATCTGACCATGGTTGCAATATAGTCTCTCAATCAATATGGAAGACCATGGTTGCTTTTACAAAAGCCTACTATATCTGTATGAAATTGATAGTAATTGCTATGACTTTCAAAAACTCATAGGGACGATTTTCACACGGCGTCGCTTTTATCGTCAGCAGTTGTCTCGAAATGTTGACAAGGAAGTGTGATATTACAGAAATTGATATCTTGCTATAACAAATAGGCGTTCTTTAAAATGAGAGATAAAAACTGAAATTGGATATAACATAATTCAAATCCTCTTCTTGAACACTATTGATGCATCAACAAAATTGTATATATTAAAGTTATTCGGTCGTGAATTGAACCCATTTCGTGAGTACACCTACACATTTTCCTTTAGATACCATTGATTGATTGATTGATTGGGGTTTAATGCCATTTTGAACATTTTCTCAGTCATATCACGGCGGCCAGTTCACCTACTCATGTATTTCCTTGTTTTCTCACACCGGTACTCCACACAACAATCTTCCCAAGCAACTGACTGCTTTTCCACATAGACTTAGCCCATTGGTGGATGACGAATGTCGGAAAGAAAGTTGGCCTAACCGGGATTCGAACTCACAATCCCTGGATTGACAGCCCGCGTCGCTACCGACTGAGCTACCGGGGCTCGGCCCTTTAGATACCACCCACGTACACCGAACATGATGATTGCATAATAAGGTCAGAAAGCAACGAAATATAAAGTGTTACATATTTATTAGTTTCCAATCTAATGCCCAACAACCAAAGCACATGTTCACTTTTTGATAAAAGCATGATTTTGGGTACATGCAATCCCCAAGATGTTCTTAAAACTCTGGACATTGTTCCATCTTTCGATGCCGTTGTGTCGCTATGGAACGTCTTTACTGTCTTATGATGTTGTATTGTACGCAGTGCATTTTCATGAATACGAGGTACATATTTCATTTGACATGGTACATTCGACACGTCTCACTCAGTAAAATCCACCTTCAGTAAGTCTCATCCACCATACTAAGTCTCAGCCACCATCGCTAAGTCTTAAACACTCTCACTCAGCCACAATCATTAAGTCTGTGCCACTCTTACTCAGCCACAATCACTAAGTCTGAGCCGCTCTCACTAAGTATTAGGCACAATCACTAAGTCTCAGCTAATCTCATTCAACCACCATCACTAGGTCTCAGTCATCACCAATAAGTCTCAGACACCCTCACTATATCTCGGTAAATCTCACTCAGTATAAGGTACAGATAAGATAAGAAGATGTTGAGCACTTTTTGTAGATGGTTACTTAAGGAATATTTGTGTAAAAAAGAAGGTGGTGCATGGGCAGATGTGCATCAGTCGTCGTGCTATCCAATCAATTCCGAGTCTGAATGGGGCCATTATGATAATATGTATGAGTGAATCAGTGATCTAACCGGGTCTGACGCGCATGAGAGAGTCGACGGTCGCTCTAACCTATGCTCCATGTATTCGATAATCATTTAACCCTTTCAGCGCCAAAGGCAATATTCAGGTTATTCGCAAACAATACTGATTCAGGCGAGTCAGCTCGTAACGAGCTGTCTCACCTGAAATCAGCATTGTTTGCCTTTTATTTATCAAAATAGTCCAAAATTGTATTATATGAGAAATGGAGACGCCCGATTTTGAACATGGAAGAGTCTACTTTAAACAATTCGGCGCTGAAAGAGTTAACTCTAAATTCGGTAAAAGCACCTGCACATTAAACATATTGGTACTCCAGTACTCGACATGACATGAATTATGTGGGGTACACGTGCGAGAATGTCAGCTAACACGTGGTAAGGTAAACTGGGAACCGTAATATAAATTAAATCCTGTTAACACACCTCCTATTCAACGCACCTCGACTAGAAATATGATATAATTGTTATTTAATGGCGTCAAGGTGCGAGAGGACAAGCTTTATAAGCACTGGAAATCGCGCCTTAGGGATGTAAAAAGTGACATGGGTCTACGAGTCATCCAAAGTGATGATTATTTATCATTTCAATAGTTTCATTCTACAAACATGTATGTACGATTTCAAGGACGATGTAGTTGTATGTTTTTGGAATTCGCAATTTAGTGTTATTACTGGAATAATATTTGCACACTTTATTATGGGTTTACTGTGACAGTTTTATGACGCGTTTCATGACGCAATCCTTACCAATATTCAGGCGTTGTTTTCGAAAATTATATAGTGGGAATGGAACAACAAATTGACGCTAACAATATAAAGAAATATTAATAATATTTTTATTTATGTAGATTTGATTAAATGTTTGATACATGGTTTCAATTTGGAATGTTCTTGGTGTAGCAATTTCACAAACAATTCATTCAAAACGTGAACTGTATATATGTAGTTATATGAACTGTATTTTGTGCTTAATACATGGTTTCAATTTGGAATGGTATTGGTGTAGCAATTTCACAAACAATTAATTCAAAACGTGAACCGTATATGTAGTTATATGAACTGTATTTTGTGCTTCATACAATGTTTAAATTTGGAATGTTCTTGGTGTAGCAATTTCACAAACAATTAATTCAAAACGTGAACTGTATACTGTATATGTAGTTATATGAACTGTATTCATATTTACCTTAAACAAGGATAGGCATCATTCCAATCTTAATAAAAACCCGACATAAACGACGCTCGCTCGTATATTGATCAGATTGGCATTTGCTTCAGCCAATCAAATTGTCGTTTACCAAACATTTCCATATTAAAGAAGGTAAGATAACCAATTTCACAAACAATTAATTCAATACGTGAACTGTATACTGTATATGTAGTTATATGAACTGTATTCATATTTAGCTTAAACAAGGGTAGGCATCATTCAAATCTTAATAAAACCCCGACATAAACGACGCTCGCTCGTATATTGATCAGATTGGCATTTGCTTCAGCCAATCAAATTGTCGCTTACCAAACATTTCCATATAAAAGAAGGTAAGATAACCAATGACAATACACGATATAGAGATCGTCGAGTTCTTAGATCGTATAGCACGGGCGTTTGTTGAATTGTGCGATTCCATTGGAACCGAGCACGTGCTCATGAGTATGTACGTGTTTATGAGGTCAGAATACCGAGTGTTGGAGAAGGTAACTGATGTTTGTCTTAACTCTTTCAGCGCCGAATTATCTAAAGTAGAATCTTCCATGTTCAAAATCGGGCGTCTCCATTTCTCATGAAATAAAAGCTTGGTCTATTTTGATAACTAAAAGGCAAACAATGCTGATTTCATGTGAGACAGCTCGTTACGAGCTGACTCGCCCGAATCAGTATTGTTTGCAAAAAAAACAATATTGCCTTCGGCGCTGAAAGAGTTAAACGATGTACAACCAATGCTTCATTTAAAGACACACTACACCAACCAATCAACGATACTTGTCTGACTCACTATTGGGTCCTAAGCCTTTAAGTGTGCATTGCTTAAACACACAACACCATGATGGACACGAGCATGGTTTTTTATTTCGCGCGATAACCACCCACTCGCGGAGTGATTTAATTGTTCATCACGCAAGCAGAAGGTCACGGATGCGATATATGATCTAGTCACCTGGACTAATACACCATGTAAAAGCATATTTTACATGACGCCAAAGTTTAATACATGTTATTAAATAAGTTATACCAAGAATTTCGGTCAAACCGATAGGTGTACATCGAATGGGCTTTAGACTATAAACAGGGAAATAACTTATACCCAATATGTAGCTTTTGTACATGTAATAATCTTAATATTGACAATTAAAGTACAATATTTCGCTGTAGTGTAACGTTTATTTTTCGAATGCGTTTCAGTTCCACTATATCACAAATGTGGGAGGAATTCACAGGAATTCCTCACAACATGAGACAAATTCGTTTGTATGAAAAATAAGGCCAAATAATAAAATGCTGACACACAATAAATCATAAAAACACAATAGAATATTAAGTTTACGAAGCGAGTACGTTTTTTTATTTTTATTATCACCTTTTTAATATATCTGTTTACGAGAATTTAGGATCATGAAAGAAGTTTCCTAACGTGATTAGGTTATATCTGATGTACAAGTGAATGGTTTACACTTTCATATCTGGTTAAATACGAATATCCATTTTTTAACAATCCTACGGGATCAGATTTGTATTTCTATACTTCATCTGTTATCAAACTATCCTATTTATGATATGATATAATATATTATGGTATATTCCACACACAATCATTTACCAAATTACACAGGTTTGTTGTATTAAATGTATCCAGACTTTTTTCATCGGTTTATGCTTTTAAGTAACATAACATAAACTTTATTAGACAAGAACATAAAAAAAAGATACATTTTATACAATTGGGAAAGCTGCATTTGTTCTGGTTGATATTTGGTGTCATCTCACTCTGGCTTGCTTGCGGGGTCAAAACAATTAAACAAATAAGAGGATCGCTCAACTGTTTCAAAAGACATTAACGATTTCAATGTCCTTACTCTATAGAAATATGGAAATCGGGTAATGCACCATCACATTCATGTTTATCAAAGAAGGTCTATGCCAAATTGTTCTTAGAATCTGGCCTACACTTTTAGTCAAGCAATTCTTAGTTTTCACTAATAACGTATATAACAAAAGCTGACCCGCTCCTGTGCGGCCATATTTCTCAACGGGATGGAATCATTTTACAATCTTAGTAGAACATCATCAAGGACTGTTCAACTGATCGGACTAATTTAAACAATCTCAGTTATCTTTATTATACCTCACCAACAAAAGTTCTCCATGTAATGATATGTGTTAACAACTTTAAAAGAGGACCAAATAAGAAATATTTGAATTTGTCCAATGGTTTAGGATGTGAGGTTATTTGTATGAACGGCCAGACATACGGACAGAACGACAGACAGATATACGACAACGACATCGACGATGATGCCGGAAGTCGGACGATGAGTGAGTGATCATAATAGCCCACCCCGCACTTCGTACTCAGATGAGCAAACCGAAAATAGATAGAATACCTTCAAAGAATGAAATAATGATGCGCACTGAAATAGGAGTATATTCATTCACGCAAACACAAACCCTCACAATACACACTCGCATGCGCGCAGACCAAACAAGCATATGAGCCGTCCCGCGAGAAAACCAACTGTGTGGACTCTGCGTAAAGTATCGACATGGATCAGCTAAAGCATGCCGCGCAGGCTTACCCGAAGAGACACTTTTTGCCTCCTGTGGATTTTCTGTTTCAGGAATCATAACTCTATACTTCTATCCCCCTGAGACGGAATGTGTCGGCCGGATCAGTCTGCGCGGACAGCGCAGGCTGATCTGGTCGATACATTACGCAGATGTCTATCGTCGCAGCTGCATGTTGGCCTCCTCTTCTGTTTCAGGAACCTCTATCCCCCTGAGACGGAATGTGTTTTCTCGCGGTACGACTCAATTATCAAGAAATCAAGAAGGATTAATGGATGCATCAAATTGACAAAAATCAAGTATAATCTAGAATTGAAGACTGTAACCTTTGACCCTTTCCCTTATATATACGCTTTTTGACGCCTCTGCAGTAGACGGCCTTTTTGAAAGCATAGTGACGAACAAAAAGAAATTGCTGAGAACGAGCAATTTCTCCTTTTACCACATTGTTTTCCACTTTTAGTCATAGGTTATCCATTCAATTATAGAGATTTTCTTTTTTTTTTACAAAATATGTTCAAAGTCGTCTGCTTCAGAATTGTCGTACGAAAGGGTTAGTAAGAATCTATTTGTGTGGGTTAACAGCGTTTCACACAGCCCTGAGGTTAAACATATTAACTATATTTTCTTAACCGGTTAATTAACAAATAACGTGTATTTCGATTTCATGAAAGCTTTAAAACAGCCATTTCAGCACGTTACGTTTAACCCTTTGCCACAAATATACGCGCGTTTTCTGACGCCACTGCAGCAGTCTATTTTTTGTTAAAAGCATTGGGGTGAAGTAGTAGGTGCTTATGATGTGAATGACTTCTTTTGCCCACGACTTTTCAACTCTGTTTAATAATTCAACTCTCGTTTATGGAAATGTCTACACACTTTTGCAAATATGTTTGTTAATTCATCTGCTGCAGATTTAATTTATGTGGGAAAGGGTTAAACGTAAAGACCCATTTCGTTCGAGTGAAACGAAGTAAGTTTTAATGGAAAATCAATAAAACATTAGGAGTTTTCTCTACAACCATGCAAAGAAACCGCCGAATATCCTATATCGAACGTTTTTTGCATCACTCTCACGTGAAAATACTGAAGCTGATGCTTACTCGATGAAATTAGTTTGAGATTCGTAAACAAAAAGCCGAAGCTCACTCGGTGATATAAGTTTAGAACTCGTAAACAATTGAAAGCTAAGGGTAACTCGATACAGTTATCTTGAATCGCACACAAACTAATGATAAAGCTCACTCAATGCATTAAATGAAAGAAGTAAACGTCAGCTATGGACAACATCGAGGGGCTGGCGTGAAATGGTTGTAACTAAAAACCTATTTTTAAAACCCTGATTTAGGGGCAATTTTGACCCCTTTGTAAACAATGCAAATTTAGGTGCCATTGCTCAGAACGAGCAATGGCACCTAAATTTCCATTGTTTACGAAGAAAAATGATTTAACGCTTATAAAGACTTTATGGCAAAGTGATTAACATCGTAAAATAAATACAAATTTTAGTTACAACCCTTTCACACCAAGTCCTCGACATGATGTACCCGTGTTTACACTCCAACTTGTGCATGTTGATCTACTTGTTTATAACAACATTTGGAACAATTGCCCGCTATTTTCATGTTATTTTGAAATAACCTGTCTTTTGGTTCTTAATATATCTTGTAAATATCGATATTTCCGATTAGCTAAGGTATGAGTGCAATTATTTCTTTCATAAATCGGTATAAAGAAGTGTCGACAATGATATTGTTATTGTCTCAGTTAAACAGTACATGAATTTAGCCGAGTAACACAAAAATCAACCTTTGCGACATAGCCACTAGCGAAAACCTAGCCTACGTTTATATGGAGACTTGTTCACGTTCTTGCGCATACGTCATATAGGCGTACACTCATCATGGTCGCTTCTTGAGACGGAAAAAAGTATCCAATTTGATTACAACTGCCATTGATTTAAACTCTTTAAAGGTCCGCATTTAAATGATATGGCCCTATTATCAGTGAATAATAATTCAGATGAAAGCCTGTTACAAAACATGCAAAACATATTGTTGTATAGATCTCAATAGTATTCCGGTTGCATGCTATCAAAGCCTGTTACAAAACATGCAAACATATTTGTTTTATAGATCTCAATGGTATTCCGGTTTCATGCTATCAAAGCTTGTCTGAACGTGTACATACGTGTATACTTTGATGGTGGACATTTTAATGATTTGAGTATTGTACGGGAGATTGTAAGCCATTCAGTCCCTTTGGAGGAACACCGGAAATACAATGACCGTCATTAATGACTTGATAATACGGAGACTGCGTTGATGCTTCGTGAAACACACCACACCGTCTTACTGTCTTAAGGGCATGTCACACACTACCGATGAAACCTCGCCGGGACTATAAACCGGAGCACACAATTAACAACGGCGAGAAAATAGGCGGAGCTCCGTCCAGAAAGCACTTGAAAATCACAATTGGCTGTAGCAATACCGATGAAGTGCTGTATCACATCGCTAAGAACGGTAATACATCGTTAGTACATTGGCAGGACTACGGTATCACATATGTACAATTACAGTACACATTGATGCCACCGGAGAGCCGCCGATCTATTACGGGGCACTACCGGTGCTCTACCGATATAATCGAAGCCATACCGGAGAACTGCCGTTGTAGTTCCGTTTCTCGCTCCGGCGGCACAACGGCAGAAATGTTTGAGCATGTTCAAACATTTATACCGTCGCCTGCCGTTGCTAATTTTCTCACCGATGTTCTGACGATGTCCTGACGATGATGTTCTACCATTCTTAGCGGTGTGTTACCGTTGCGCTGCCGAACTAGTACCGATCCCCGAAAATCGCTAAATTTGTGCTCCGGTATAGCTCGTCTAGCCAAATCGGCTAGGTGTGACAGGCCCTTTACTGCAGTTATCTTATTGCTCCCGTAACGATAGTAAGCGGATAATTTACTTCGTTATTTTAACCCTTTCAGCGCCGAACTGTTTAAAGTAGACTCTTCCATGTTCAAACTCGGACGACTCTATTTTCATGTTTTAGGATTTTTGGAATATTTTTATAACTCACAGCCAAACAATGCAGATTTCAGGTGAGACAGCTCGTTACGAGCTGACTCACCTGAATCCGTATTGTTTGCAAAAAGCTCAATATTGCCTTTGGCGCTGAAAGAGTTAAAACGAACAAATTATCGCTATTGATGCAATTCCTTTACGTGTGAATTAAATTGGCGTATGTGGGTTAATATGCGTATTTGAAGCACTACAAAAGGAAAATAAAGAGAACAAAAATCTAAAATATGGAAATAAAGTCAGAAACCTATATCAGACGGATTAAAAGAGTCTTCATTCCCCGATATTTCTCTCCGATATTTCTCTCTGTCTCTTTTAAACTCTATGTTTCTGGAGAGGGACTTAATTAGTTTGCACTATCGTCCCAATCCAAAAATGATGTATTGTATATGTTAAGCGGAATCCCGGTAGCTAAGTCGGTAGCGACGCGGGATGTCAATCCAGGGGGTTGTGAGTTCAAACCCCAGCTCGGCCAACTTTCTTTCCGTCGTTTGACAAAAGTCATTATGACAAGCGTCATTCGACTTCCACCAATGGTCTAACAGTCTATGTGGAAAAGCAGCCAGTTTCTTGGAAATATTGTTGTGTTAATTACTGGTCTGAAGAAGCCAGGAAACACATGAGTAGGTGAACTCGCCGCCGTGATATCACTGATCAATTGTTGAAAACGGCGTTAAACCCCAATCAGCAACGTATATATGTAACGATGTCAATATGGGAAATAAAATATGTTTGCACTAAACCCTATGTTATGGGTACTCGAAAAGAGCGTCTCGCCAAGATATGGATTTTAGAAATATGCCCCTTATACTTCCTAC
Source organism: Serripes groenlandicus (assembly GCA_031761405.1). Lineage (NCBI taxonomy): Eukaryota > Metazoa > Mollusca > Bivalvia > Cardiida > Cardiidae > Serripes > Serripes groenlandicus. Next base: position 37,005,428 of record JASEVX010000002.1, read on the forward strand.
CAGTTAAAGTCGAGTCCCGGTAGCTCAGTCGCTAACGACGCGGGCTGTCAATCCAGGGGTTGTGAGTTCGAATCCCAACTCGGCCAACATTCTTTCCGACGTTTGACAAAAGTCATTGCGACATGCGTCACTCGTCTTCCACCAATGGGATCTGTCTATGTGGAAAAGCACCCAGTTGCTTGGGAAGATTGTTGTGTGGAGTACTGGTGTGAGAAAACCAGGAAACACATGTGTAGGTGAACTGGCCGCCGTGATATGACTGAGAAATTGTTAAAAACGGCGTTAAACCCCAATCAATAAATCAAGTTAAAGTTACAGTTAAAGGTAAGCCCAAGACGTTATCCCCGTAAATGTATGTGTTATATCGCCTTTGTTAAAATATGTATACACTTTTTGTTTGTTACTATATAACTCTTTTAAAGTTAATGTTACAAAATAAAGAATATCTATCTATCTATAGCGTAAAGAAAAGTGACTTGTTGTCATGAAAATGCCAGAACCCTGGACACACGTAGGACTTTGTGTAGATCTGTGCGGATTCTGTACGGATCAGTTACTGAAACCAGCAACATCATCATCATCCGCATGCGATCTTTTTCCATGTATGTGAAATAGTTTGTATGATGCCCATTTAATATTTTCCCACATACACCAATTCTGCAGCAGACGACTTTGAAAACATATTGACAGCATAAGCAGCAGACGACTTTTATAAGCATCGTAGAAACAAAATGAGATGTTGCTCAAACCTAGCAAGTTCTCCTTAACCAATGATATTTTTTAACTCCGTTTCAAAATTATTCTTTTATTTTCAAAATATATTACAATCTTTCAAATCAGGTTTATAAAAACGTGACACTTTATTTGCTAGAAAGCCATATGAACATTTAGGTGTTTCTTAATAAGTACATGCATTTGATGTAAATGATTATGATGTATGTTCTGTCCGTCTTTCGGTTTGTTATAAAATTGGTGTTTTTTTGCTTTTTTTAGTTTTTATTCATTTAGGCATAAGCACACTGCATTGGGCTCATTTCAAACTGCAAGAACGTATGAAAAATATATATATATATGAGCCGTCCCGCGAGAAAACCAACATAATGGCTAATCCGGACCGACACATTCCGTCTCAGGGGAATTCCGTCTCAGGGGAATAGAGGTATAGTGTAATGATTCCTGAAACAGAAAATCCACAGAAGGTGAAAAGTGTCTGTCCGGGTGAGTCTGCGCGGCATGCTTAGGCTGATCCGGGTCGATACTTTACCCGGATACTTCACGCAGAGTCCACACTTTTGGTGTCCACGCGGGACGGCTCATATATACTTTTACAACTTATAAACAGTTTCAGTTTTTAAAGGTCTTTTCGATGGTGAAAGGGTTAAATGAAAACAACTTTGGATATTCTATATTATTTGATTTATGCGTATTTTAATTGACTTGTGTTTTTTTCCCCAATGCATCTTTAATGAATTTAGCTGTGTTTAAATTGATTGCTTCTGATCGTCAATATTTCGTCATATTTATTATAAGTTGGAATAATCTGTTCTGTTCATGTTTCACGTTTGTTTTTTACGAATTTGGTTTCAATATATCTGAACAAAATTACTTCTTCAAATGTAGGTAGGCAAAGTATATCGTCTTGATTCTACTTTAGTAGTATTAGAATGGTTAAAAAATACGTTAATTATATGTAAGATAACTTACCGGTTCCAATAAATTACATGAAATAAAACATATTTAACACTTTCCCAATATATAACAATTCTGCAACAGATGACTTTGAAATCCTATTGGCAAAAACATGGAAAATCTCAATAAAAGATAGTTTAATTGTTAAATAAAAGTTGAAAACATTGTGGCCAAAGGTGAAATTGCTCATGATGAGCAATTTCATCTTTTACCACAATGTTTCCAAAAGTCGTCTGCTGAAGATGCGTTAAATATCGTCTATAAGTGGGAAAGGGTTAAATCTTTCCCAATAAACAGCAACTCTGCAACAGATGACTTTTAAATCATATTGGCAAAAACCATGAAATAGATCCATAAATAAGAGTTACTTTTGTTTAGATAGAGTTAAAAATATTGTGACAATAGGAAATTTTGCTCATTATGAGCAATTTCTAATTTTGCAAGACGTTTTAAATATCGCCTGCTACAGAGACGTGAAAAAGCGTCTGTACTCGGAAAAGGATTTAAAATACGAGGATATTTGAACACTTTTATAATTATTCCATATACATTTAGCAGAGCTCTAGATAAGGAGCGTTTTTCATGCACTAAAATCCTTATTCGACCTCTAAAACCTTTGTCGTGGGTACTCAATAGAATCGTCTCAGTGAGACGATTCTTTTGAGTACCCACAACATAGGTTTTAATGAGTGCTAAGATGTATAATATATAAGAAAGCCCTATTTACTCCTCCTTCTCAATACCTCTGTTTAGTCTACTAGGCATTTTGCGCGACAGCCACGATTATATTAGTCTTTCTTTCATCGTTACTGTAGAGAAATGTTTCATGGTCATACTTCTTAAACAAACCTCCAACTAATATAGCATAACTTAAATAAAACACAATAGTGTATCATCTATGTCAAAATATCCACAAATGTTATTTGTTATCAACATTATCTCTGAAACAGTCGATTTACACGAATTTTTAGTAGAGATCTTGTCAATTATTGAGGGAGAAAGGAAACCAAAGTAGCAATTTCTCCCCTTTCTGCAATGTGTACCGCTATACTCATATTGCTAGTTTTCTAAACTTTATAACTTGCCTCAGGTAATTTAAAGTGGGCCAAGCTTAAGACGTCTCATCGGTTTTAAATAAAATTAAAGTCTTAGTTATATCTAACTAATGAAAAGTTTTACCATAAGTTGTAAGTACACTTTTTTTTTTATTTATTACCTCAATAATTTCATAGAAAGTTCTGTTCGGAAATAAGTCCAGAAGGACAAACCACTTACTTTGTTTCGTATTTCACAATACGATGGTATTGAACTATTACCTATCAATATTAAAAGGAACAACTTTAGTCCACACACCAGGAGCGCTCACATGTATCTGTAACGGTAGGCCGAGTCTTCAGCTGAAACCATTGGTTATAAAGGCATGCCAGACTAATTCGTGCTGATGACGTAGGCAGTTGTGCGGAAATATCACCTTTCCAGCGTACGGGGCTAAATACCAATATTGGACTCATTGAAAATGTTGTGCCGTGTAGCAAAACGTACGTAATTAATCATCTCCATGATACAGACATCAAATGAGCTGTCCCGCGATAAAACCAACATTATGACATCTGCGTAATGTATCGCCCCGGATCAGCCAGCGCAGTCCGCGCTGACTGATCCGGGCCGACACATTCCGTCTCAGGAGGATAGAGGTATAGATAGAATAATGATTCCTGAAACAGAAAATGGCGAAATATGTCTATCCGGGTAAGCCTGTGCGGCATGCTTAAGCTGATCCGGGTCGATACTTTACATAGAGTCCACAATGTTGGTTTTCTCGCGGAACGGCTCAAATTTACTAATGACTTTGCAGGAGAAAACTATTGAAAAACGAAATGTGGTAATAAGAGAAATTGCTAAAAACTAAAATAGTCTTTTTACCCATAAAGTTCTATATCAAGACTATGTTTATTCAGTACATTTTCTGTCTTGTTTAAAAAGCAAAACAGCTTTGCCATTGAATATATTAACCGTTAATTGATAATTGCCTTTGGGAAATTCCCCATCAAGGTCTCCAAGACGAGTTATTTTGTAAATACATCTGTAACTGGCCAAAGGTACGGTAGCTCTAAAGGGACACGCACGAGATAAGTATCTCGTGCGCACGAGATACTAAGTCGTGCGAACGAGATACTATCTCGTGCGCACGAGATAAAACAAAAATTCGTATGTAATTTATAAAAATGTGTGTGTCCGTTTAGAGCTGCCGTACGCACACACATTTTTATAAACATTTTTTATCTCGTCCGCACGAGATACTAAGTCGTGCGAACGAGATACTATCTCGTGCGCACGAGATAAAAACAAATTCGCATGTAATTTATAAAAAATGTGTGTGTCCCTTTAGAGCTGCCGTACAAAAGCGAAAACTTGATATCGTTTATTTAGTGTTCGTATGTCTTATGTGCACTGCGTTACTCGGCGTATATGCTTACGCGCGCACGACGTCATTCTATTCGGATGGAGCATTCAGGTGTGGGCGGATTATATTGTTTTATGTAATCACTTAAAACTATTCAGAAACTAGTGACAGCGCTTGCAGGGTAAATGTTCTTTCTTCAATTTATAGAACATATTCCAAAAATAAGGGAATGTCTTAAGCTAGCTACTTCATCCTCAAAGTATGAACATTGCAAATGGTTTGAACATATTTGCATAAATAAAGTAAATAAAGGTAAATAAATTCGATGTGCCACTGCATTTGATTTTGTGTGTTTAGTGCACTGCATTTGATTTTGTGTGTTTAGTGCACTGCATTTGATTTTGTGTGTTTAGTGCACTGCATTTGATTTTGTGTGTTTAGTGCACTGCATTTGATTTTGTGTGTTTAGTGCACTGCGTTTGATGTTGTGTGTTTAGTGTTTTACGCCACGTTCAACAATTGTTCAGTTATGGGGTTCGATCCCCAGTCGCGGCACTACGGTCATGGTGGAGTGCCCTTGGGCAAGGCACATTTTCTAGCCTAGTACTGGTTTGTTTACCCAGGGATCATGAATAATTAAAACTTAATTGCGCGCTAAATGACCTTAGCTGTCGATGCGCCATAAAACAATATACATTCAGTTATATCACGAGGTTCACTTGGTAATTTACCAGTACAACTTGTCCATTTTATCTGACACGAGTGAGTCAGTCGAAACGCTTTATCCACATACCAGAGTGCCAAGGAGAAGCCATTACTACTAGTTTAGAGTGTTTGGTAACATTCAACCGAGGATGTGCTCGTCAAATGGTTAACTCTTCACAAATTCAACAATCGACCGACCCGGAGATCGAACGCGCGATCTTCCGCACCTTAGCCGACGCTCTACAACTACACCACCGAAGCGGTTAACTGATCCCTGCAAACTTGTATCGTTGTCTTCTGACATTTTATATCTTTTACTTATTTCAAAACGAATTTTACGAAATTCCATGTAGCGAGTGATGTTAACACTTTCAGCGCCAAAGGCAATATTGAGGTTTTTGCAAACAATGCAGATTCATGTGAGACAGCTCGTAACGAGCTGTCTCACCTGAAATCAGCATCGTTTGTCTTTTAGTTATACAAATAGTCTGAACTTTTATTACATGAGAAATGGAGACGCCCGATTTTGAACATATAACAGTCTAGTTTAAACAATTCGGCGCTGAAAGAGTTAACACGGAACAATACCTTTATTCGCCGAGTATATAGCAGAGCTCTAGATAAGATGCCTTTTTAATATTCTAAAATCCTTTATTTGACACTGAAACCCTATTGTGTGGGCACTCAAAAGAGCCGATTCTTTTGAGAACCTACAACATAAGGTTTGGTTGAGTAATAAGGGCACGTTGTGGAGAACATAAAAGGGTTTCCCACTCATCTAGTCCTTTGTCACAAAATTATTATTTTGAATTCATGTTTCTTCAGAAATAGAAATAGAGAGGATGATATAAATCTCAAATCACATTGTGAGGGATTTTTAAAGATATCAAAGATCGGTGAATGACTTACATCTGGAGAATATATATATTTATAGAATCAAAGCAATTATTTTAATCTACAAAAACACATTATAAAGAATTGAAAAAAAAAGAACAACAACCTTGAAATGTTTTTCTTTAAAGCTCAAAGGATGGACCGACATATCAACTTATGATCGGTAGGTCACCAGCTGAACTATCTATTTTTGACTGAATTGATCGTAGTAACAATCGAATGCGATATGTTCAGTTAGTTTTATAAAGTCGAACACGTGCTAGGCTCGAAAGGCGTTCCATTTCGGTGATCACTTTCGTGTAAAATGAATACTAAATGTCTGAGCTTGGCGCTGAAATAACATTAAAAGTCGCTACACGATAAGCGAATAATACATTTCATACTTCGATGTTGAATTTGTACTGTAAAATCGAATGTCAAGTGATGAGCTTAAAGTTGCATCTAGGCGTTCAATTTGCTATATTTAATTAATTGACAATGACCGATCATACATTTCTCTATAGTTCTTCCAAATACATTTAACAATGAAATGGCCAAAACACTATTTAACCGTTTTAGGTCTGCGCCTGCGTTCGATGCGCTGAAGCGTTGAGAGCAGATATATGTCCTAACTGTTCGAAGAACGTCAAATGTCGAGCTCGGATTTCGATCGAGTGTATCTGTCTTCCAGCTAGGGGTTCGGTACGCTTTATTAAATAGAATCCCGACTGCCGATCCCGGGGCCAAACTTATATTCGTACATGCACGACTGGAGCTCTACTATAACGATTTCGAGCAAAAGCTGAGTAAACAGTTATAGTGCAATAGGGTTGCTATTACGTTTGATTTCAAAAACTCCAAATGTCCGAAATGCTAGTAGCGTTGACCTCTGAGTATTCACCTCTCCAAAAATTGCATGTCGTCATATCAAATACTTATGTAAAATAATATCTGTTGGGATGCTTTAATGAAAGTTTATTTATGTTAAAAGTATATTGTTATTTAAAATGTATCCACTAGCTGGTTAACTCTTTCAGCGCCGAATTGTTTAAAGTAGACTCTTCCAAGTTCAAAATCGGGCGTCTCCATTTCTCATGTAATAACAGTTTGGATTATTTTGATAACTAAAAGGCAAACAATGCTGATTTCAGGTGAGACAGCTCTTTACGAGCTGACTCGCCTGAATCAGTATTGTTTGCAAAAACCTCAATATTACCTTTGGCGCTGAAAGAGTTAATACTGACATGTAAAGTGTATGAACAAATGTCACATTATCTTCTGCAATTTATACATTAGGGCTTTGCGGCTGTTTCACTGTGGCGGTTCTTTCGCCCAGATATGGAAAAGAATGATATTCATATATTTACTTATGAATTTAATTAAATTAAAGGCATTTTTAATCCTTAAATGCCCCATTTCAACTTTAATTAATTGTTCGTTTGTATCATCTTCCATACTAGTTCGGTTACATGCCCAATGTCAGAATATATGGAAATGTATCATATGGAGAAAATGGAACATAAATACATTACACATGCAAACGTGTAAGAGTATTTATGCACCAGAATATAACTTAGCTTGTCCAGGACTCCATATGTTGTCTTTGATGCAGTACACTCACCTCTTGTCGGCAATAATAGTTTTGTTTATACATGTAAATTTAATGTACCATGCCATGTCGTTTTCCACTGTATGTTACTATATTTACGTTATTTGGCTATGAGAATTAATGCATAATGTCTAAATAAATGATCTGTTCTGTTCAGTTTAATAAACCAAACGTCGTCCAAATCGGAATAAACACCAGAATATGTCTCGTTAATTAATTGAATGACAAAACTCCGAAAAGGGACCCTTGTCGCACTCTCGATTTGTATCGGTGTATATAAATAGAAACAAACTTAGAACTGCTGCAATCATTGGTTTTGGTGAGAAGGTACATCTAGACATCTACTTTATGTAGGCGAATAGTGAAGACTCTGGTGCGACTGTATGCCTGCACAGATCCGCCGTATCTTCGTTGTACGCATGGGCAACAAGACGTCTTTTCGCTGGACGCGGCCCAATTACAAGAAATGATATACCGTAGACAATCACACATTTATAAATGTCGTAACGGATTTAATCTCGTATAATCCAATTTTAAAATAATTATTTCCTTAAAATTTGATTTGTTGTGTGCGCTACTACATTTGACACAACACAGGCTTTTAATCTATTCCATCTTTCTACGTGTATAACAGTTGACAAATGAACCGATCCACAAGAACATGAACCAGCGCGACTTGCTTGGATACATCGGTGATAGAAAATGCGAATATTCCCAGCACCGTAATAGTAAAATACTTTTAACCTTTTCACACATACAACAAATCTTAAGCAGACGATTTTATAAAATATACCGGCAAAAATGTGAAAGTTTTCTATAAAAGTAAGAATAATTATTGAATACAGAATGAGAATTTGCTTATTATGAGCAATTTCAACTTTTGCCAAAATGTTTTCAAAAGTCATCTGCTTCAGAGGTGTCAGGCAATGTTTATACTCTGGGAAGGTGTTAAACGGATATGTATCATAACATGAACGTTCTATAGAAACATCTTGTAAATTTGAAAGTCGCTATAATTATTGCCGTGCACTAAATTCCTGGATTTCCGAAATCACTTTTTTTTAAACATGCATACATGTATATATCCTCTTAAATAACCTGTAAATATGCTCTATCTATCCATGATATTCTCTGTTAAGCTACGGTCTCAACCGACCTACGTAGGCGTAGCGCACACGTAGGACACAAGAAGGGCAATAAATTGTCATACGTAGCCATTCTTTCTACGAGGGCAAATTCTACCTGGGAATGGTCACATCACCTGCTATTTTAACACAATGGCATACATGTTACGATGTTACTTTTGTAACATTCAGGGTATTTAAGTAAATTACAACTTGGGTGCAAGATACGTATTGATGGAGTGGCGTAGCATATAAAGAAGAGTTTCGTAGACCGGTTTTTAGCTGTAAGATCCAATTGCAATAGTAGGCGAAACCGGAAGATACTCAGCGTTTTGATACTGTACACTAAACTATTGTTTTTACAATATCGGCATTGAATTACTTCACATCTGTCTTTCTATATCATCTCTCCGTTTCTGAACACCTTCTCGGTTTCAGAGAGATGTCTTGGTAGTTTCAGATCGTATATAATGTCAATGAAACTGGATGATCTGTGAAATATTTTTTAAAAATGAATTGACTGTTTGCCAGCTTATACCCATGTTGTACATTTCTTGTCTAAAAATACGTTAACTTGTTTGCATATCAGCCGGAAAATGGATTTGATTCGACTAAAAAATAATATGTATTTCTACGCTGTCAACATGACTTGATCACGTGCGACATGCATGGACAAATTAAAAACGTATGTGCAAACTTTCTTCATGTGTCATTCACACACTGAACAAATTAAAGCAGTGTGTGCATACTTTCCGCAAGTGTAATTATGATTTCGATTTCGAAATTGAATTTGAATTGATGACTCAAAATTTGAAAAGGTAGATTGATGTGTATATTGTTTTAACTTATTAACCCATGAATGAAAGTATATCCACTCAAAGTCACGCCTCTTAGATAGTATATCATATGTATATACAACCCATGTATTTCATGTTAATCTTTGTAGTATTGTATATTCTTCTAAGATATATGATTGTTCCTTCATTTAATGTTGTACACATACACAACAAATTGGGGACAAGGGTGGGATTTTGAACCGCTATAATCGATAATGATTATGTTAATTTGGGTCATCGTGGACATTGGAACATAATGACTAATGTATTCACAATCGGAACAAATTCATGTGTATTATGATTGCGATTCAAAATTAAATTTGAATTGATGACTTCACATTTGAAGATGGAGAGTATTGTGTATATTGTCTTAACAATTGAACTCATGAATTGAAAGTGTATCCACTCAATGCGACGCCACTTACTGTAACATATTTCTATATAACCCATGCATTTCATGTTAATCTGTGTAGTATTATAGGTTATTGACCCTGTACTGTGAAATCATCGTTGGACTGAGTTCTTTGGTTGACGTTGCCGAGCTTGCGAGGCTACGTTCGCCAAAGAACGAGGTCCAACGATGATTTCACAGTACAGGGTCAATAACCTTTTTATTGCATACTTTCATATTGTAAACTATTTGCTTTATTTTATGTAGGTTTTTTTTTTATTATCTAGAATTGATAAATCTGCTTCCGAATTAGAAACAAACTGTTTGTTTACATAAGTAGTAATTTTTGTGCAAATGCCGTTTGAATTATAACGGTGACGTAATTTTTTTTAATGACGTCATGCACGTGCATAACCAACATTTTATACGCGGGTTTTAGCCTGTTTTCATGTCAAAAACGTACTGTTAGCATGAGACAGTAAGAAATTGTCCATAATCAATATATGAGAATTTAACATTACAAAGTCCCGTGAGGTTTAACAATGATATTTAGGTCAGCTATGTTTGTTTACATAACAAAAGTAGTCCCTAGCATGTTAATTATGCAGAATTTTCCCACGTCCTTATCTACGGTCATGATCACTCCTTGACAGCGGTCATGATCGAAAAATCATGACCACTTTCTTCAATGCAAAGTGAACGGGACAATATGAAAGTATGCAATAATAGATATTCTGCTAAGCTATTCAGCTTTTCCTTCATTTAATAGTGTACACATACACAACACGGACCGTATGTTTATAATTTCAAAATTCATTCGCATCGTGGTGTAAAATCGCTAAGACAGTATAAACATCGATAGAAATGGTGCATCGTGAAAAACACCACTGAGTAAAAAGTACCACCGACCGATCTATAAGTACCTTCGGATCAACAACTTCTACAGCCTGCTCATATTGAAAGCTGATATAGAAAGGCGGATGTGAAGTAATTCAATGCCGAGTGTTTTCAGATTTCGCCTACTATAAAACTAAAGTTTCGTCGAGAAATCTCAAAGCAGATGTTGTTTTCGACACTTAAAAAAATAAGCTGTCCAAAATGAAATTTATCGTAAATAGTAAAACATTTGTTTTTATAAAATTAAATCTTTTTAAGTAATAATAAGATGCCAAGAAATAAAAAATTCTTTGTAACAGGCATCGATACCAGTACCTGTGGTCTAATACAGACCAATATATTATAGTAGAAGAGACCACTGGGCCTAAGTGAATGAGAAAGGAATTTGAAATTCTCATCTCATCTTATCTAGAACATTGATGATAGATATATATAGTCTGGTCCGATCTTTAGCAAATCTAACTTCTAACGGCAAATAATTATTATTTGGTCCAGCATAGATTTTTAACTTAATTTGTGTATGCTGAATCCGAAAAAATATGCTGGCCATCGTGAAAATGTCGCAAAGTACTTCAAAATGGCGATTCAAAATGGCGGATTTTAATTTTGTTAGAATTTTTTTAATATTGCTGATTTGACGACATTTAGTTGATTTTAAACAGATGTTTGATACAAATTCAACTCGATCATTCAAAAACTAGGGCTAATTGTCGGAAAAAATATACTGGACACGCTTTAAATACAGAAAATATATAGATGTTATGGCACGAAATAAATCTACCGTGTCTGTCATAAATCATATGATTAACACATTACTTCACAATAAAAAGGACAAGATAAAGAAGAGAGAACTTGTCTTTTCCCATCTCAATTACACTTACGACTCAACCGAACCATATGCTGTAGACACTCAATGAGACACTTTTATTGAGTACCAACAACATACGGTTTGAGTTTAACATATGGGCTTTGGAATTTGAAATTCTCATTTTGTCTACAGCATCGACGATATATATAGAGATGTTATGGCATGGAGAGTTAATGACCAAATTAAGTAAGCATTTATTGGTACTAAATAAGTCTACCGGGTCTGCTATAAATCACATGATTAGCACATAGTGATATATATTCTATGCTGAGACAAAAATGTTTTTCCAATTATAATTTTGTGTTCAACTGGTATTAAACTGAGGCAGGCTTTTTAAAAATATCTAGTATTCAGCAGATCAGTAGTAGACGTCTTTGAAAACATCCAGGCAAAAATTTGGAAAATCTCAGAGCACCTATTACTACCATTTTAAAGTCTCTAGTATGACTCGGCCGGGGTTCGAAGCCTCGACCCCCCGCACCTGAGGAGGACGTTCTAACTCTACGACAGAGAGGCGGTACGTAAATTGTTTGAGAAGATTATAGACGATTGGTTACTCTTTTATAGCAATACACATACTGTTTGTGTTACACTTTACTTTAAATGTCCTTATTAATTATTTTTTTATTAGGTAGATATATATTTTGTATTGACTTTAAACTATACATAGTTTTTCGTCATACAACATAAGTATTATGAAAATAAATTGCATGCATATGACAAATTCACACATGCGCGCAATCACTCTCTCGCACACTCACACTCACTTAAATATATACATGATTACTCGGATTCAATAAGGGGACCGTTTAATTCCTTGTAATAAAATATAACTAGAACATTTCTATTTACGTTAATAATTTAAACTATTATGGTATTTACATGCACACATTCTATTCAGTCTGCATTTATTGAATTAACTTGTTGGCACAATTAATCTTTATTTCCCAAAATGATAACAGTTATTTGTAGACCCTTATCGGCTTCTACACGTTATATAATATAACGTATTCGGATGAACTTTGTAACACCGTGTACCATGTATTCAAAGGTGTGCCAATTAGACATATACATTTGTATAGGCACAAAAAGACAAATTTTACTTTTTAACATTTTGGTCCTCATATTCTCCAATACTTCTATTTGCCGCGAACATGTTATGTAGTGAATTGTCATCAGCATTTAAGATACAACATGTCCAACTTCGACAGATAATGGTTGATATCACTGTCTCTTTCTAATTTCGGTAATTCATAGAATCTACGTTTAAGCAGTTTAATGTAAGTGTAAGAATTAACGACGTTTCCGTGTTGTGAACGTTATGATAACATTTACGTACGATACAAATTATATTAATATAAAGACAAAACATGAAACACTGAAAGAGAGCGATACATTTTTAAAATTAGTTTCACATGCTGTCTGCTTAAGGCAAAGTGTCTTTCATTCATTGGATCAATACAGACAGTCAAAACAAACACATTAATTTGACGTTTAGGTACTACAACAAAAGCGTTTTGCAGTAATTGGTCCATGTATCTAAACGTCGTTATTGCAGAGACATGCCTTTTGGCCTGTTAAACAAGATAACAAAATCGATCGAACAGAAGAAGGATGTTTTCTTCTTGTTGTTTGTATGCTTGGTACTAACCTTATCCATTCTTATCGCATTTATAGTAAATAAGTAATTATACATTTTATGTTCGTAAACTGTAATGTGGACCAATACAACTTGATGTTTGGAATCAATACACAAATAATGAATCATACTCATTCATAGTGTGAAGGGTTTACCGGTTGGTCCACAAATAATTGTCTCTGTAGACTTATGATTGCTACACCAGTTCCAAGTGCGTCGGTATTATTGGAGCATGCCGGAACCCTTAATGTATTGTAGGGATCAGGCTAAATCATGTCCAAGGGCGTCAGTATTATTGGCGTATGCTGGAACCCATAATGTATGGGTAGGGCCAGGCTACATCATGTCCAAGAGCGTCAGTAGTATTGTCGTATGCTGGAACCCATAATGTATGGGTAGGGCCAGGCTACATCAGTTCAAAGGGCGTCAGTATTATTGGCGTATGCTGGAACCCATAATGTATTGTAGGGGTCAGGCTACATCAGTTCAAAGGGCGTCAGTATTATTGGCGTATGCTGGAAGCCATAATGTATGGGTAGGGCCAGGCTACATCATTTCAAAGGGCGTCAATATGATTGGCGTATGCTGGAACCTATAATGTATTGGTAGGGCCAAGATACACCAGGTAACCCGAAAGAAGATCAGGAAAATACGTCGACGTTGTTTTGTCTTAAAATGTAAGAAAACGATACGAGTGATGTGTGGCCTAGCGATGTGCTGCTACAACGCGAGCTAACGGCTTTTGGCATTAATAAAAGATAGACCATGTTTTTGAATAACAATATCTTTGAAATATACATTATATTTCAATATATTACAGTTGTATAGGCTCACCATCCAGTACTATTAGCAGCAGTAGTAGTAGTAGTAGCAGCAGCAGTAGCAGTAATGGTCGTAGTAGCAGCTGTAGTAGTAGTAGCAGTAGTAGTAGAAGTAGTAGTAGCAGTAGAAGTAGCAGTAGTAGTAGTAGCAGCAGCAGCAGTAATGGTCGTAGTAGCAGCTATAATAATAGTAGCAGTAGTAGTAGCAGTAGTAGTAGCAATAGTAGTAGCAGCAGTAGAAGTTACAGTATAATTAGTAGTGTAGTGTAGTGTAGAGAACAGTAGAGTATAATAACGTAGACATGAACGAATAATGACAATGCTATTTGATATTTAATCAAACTTGTCTCGTATATGAATTGTATACATTTGAAGTTTGCAATATGGAAGTATTTATTTAACAGTTTCAAAAGACGCAACGCTTGTAAACCTTTAAACGGTCTGCAGTGGTAAAAGTAAAACTAATCCAGTAAGGTATATCAACGGGTCTTTCGGCGTAAATATGCTGTAACGTATCATATAGCATGTACAGCTTAATAAATCATAGCTGATAAGTCATTTTATCTCTTTAAAAATTGTTTCAATAACGCATGTCAAATACGTAAAGCGACGTCGTTGACATTCATTATTAACGTCACGACAAGCAGCACGGCTGGTGTTGTAAACAAGAAATTGCTTGATTTATAAGTATCACATTATCATTAAACTGATGATATCATTTAATGGTAACAACTTATTGAATCAGAGAGTGAAAAGAAGTGAAAATGACAACTTGGACCACGCTTTTCTCACTGGTTTGATAATATCGTTTATTTATATGAGTTATCGTACCTATCTTATACCGAAATATACCGATGCGAGGGAGTGCGTTAAGTTTAGGTCCGTCATTATATATATGTACGAGGCGAGGGAACGAATGAAGTTTAGGGCCGTCATTATATTCATGTACGAGGCGAGGGAGCGAGCGAAGTTTAGGGCCTTCATTATATATATATGTACGATGCGAGGGAGCGAACGAAGTTTAGGGCCGTCATTATATATATGTACGAGGCGAGGGAGCGAGTGCAGTTTAGGACCTTCATTATATATATGTACGAGGCGAGGGAGCGAGCGAAATTTAGGGCCGTCATTACATCTATGTACGAGGCGAGGGAGTGCGTTAAGTTTAAGATGGAGCGAGCGAAGTTAAGAGCCGTCAGTATATCTCTGTACGAGGCGAGGGAGCGAGCGAAGTTTAGGGCCGTCATCATATCTATGTAAGAGGTGATGGAGCGAGCGAAGTTAAGAGCCGTCAGTATATCCATGTACGAAGCGTGGGAGTGAGCGACGTTTTGGGCCGTCATTTTATCTATATACGAGTGCGCTAGAGAACTTTGGGTCAGGGTTAGTGAGACTGACAGTAACGTTGCATCTCCAACCAGCTTGTGAACAGATGTAAATATTGACGAATACAAAACGTGACTTATCTCATATTACGTGATTTTTGTCCTAGCTTAATTCCGTCACAGCATTCGGATGCATGCCTCTATATCATTTGTTTTCCTCGACCAATTACAAATTAATAGGTGCCATCTCTCCGCCTTCGGATCAGGATCGTTACTGTTTGGTGTAATCCTTTCTCTATTACAAACGAGGGACCGTCTCAGTGGTGAAGTAGTAGAGCGTCCGCATCGGGTGCGGGAGTTCACGTGTTCAATCCCCGGCCAGGAAATGCCAACAACTTTAAAAAATGGTAGAAAGGGCTGCCCTCCATGGCGCTCAGTGTTACGGGTTTAACATCAACATCACGACTGATAGGCTGGTGTCAGAATAAAATGGATAAGAAATACTGGTAACTTACCCAGAAAATGTTCGTGAACAATTTGTTGAAAGCGGCGTAAAACACCAAACATTGAACAGAGGTCGTCTTAACCCGTGTACAGATGAAAACGCTTTAGGATGCTCCCGCAGCAGTCGACTTTTGAAAACATTGTGACAAAACAAGAAATTTCTCAAAATGAGCAATTTCTTATTTTGCCAAAATGTTTTCTACCCGTTTTAATAATTTTGCAATCGTTTAAAGCCGTGTACAGATGTAATTTTGCCTAAATGTTTTCTACCCGTTGCAATCGTTTAAAACCGTGTACAGATGAACACGCATTACGCCTACTCGATTCAATCTCTACCTTGTCAAAATTGGGGATTAGGGGGCCTTTTAAAGGGCAGTTTAATGATGTATGTATGTGGACTTTGATTATCATTATGACAAGATAATTGAACATGGTCAGATTTTTTCTTTTATAAACAAAAAATATTATTTTGTATTTATAACGCTTCAATCTGAATTTAAAAACTTCCAAATTTATACAGTTGAAAAAAATGATATTTGGATGAAATGTGATTGAAACGTATTGTTGAAAAAGGGCCAATGCATGTTAAAAGCGAAGGCTACTTTCCCCACCATAATTTCAAGTGGTACACTATCAAAAACGGCAACAGGTTATGGTGTTTATTCTGTTGGCATGTGTTTGACTCTCGTCTGCACTTGAAATCGGTTAAATCATTTTGAATTTAATTAATTAATAGCTATCAAACTGTAAGAACATAAAAAAAACTTTAAAAGGCAAATATTTTGTGTTTTTCAGTGATAATTTGTTTGTGCTACATGTTTATAGCAAATTAATTACAAATTAATAACGGATTAATTTAAATTAATTATAAATTAATTAATAGCTATTAAACTGTAAGAATATAAAGCTTTAACTTAAAAGGCAAATATTTTGTGTGTTTGAATGATAATTTCATTTAAAAGAATTACAATCTAATACTGTAATAAAGATATTTAATATTTTTTTTAATCAATATCAAAAGTTTATAATAAAAAGTTCCAAAGTCATCTACAAAATAAATCTATAATCTACCCTTTACAAGGCCCCCTAATACCCTATTACACTTTAAGTCGAGTAGGCGTTCCGGGAACACACCCTTTAATCTACACATAATCTACCCTTTACAAGGCCCCCTAATACCCTATTACACTTTAAGTCGAGTAGGCGTTCCGGGAACACACCCTTTAATCTACACATAATCTACCCTTTACAAGGCCCCCTAATACCATATTACACTTAAGTCGAGTAGGCGTTCCTGGAACACACCCTCGGGATAACAATATAGTTGTATTTTTTAAACCTACTCGAAGGGCTGTCATCCCATAATATTTAAATTGCACAACAACGGTTGTGAGTTCGAACCCAAGCTTGGCCAACATTCTTTCCGAAGTTTGACAAAAGTCACTGTGACAATCGTTATTCGTCTTCCATCTATTAAATATTATAATTAAGAGAAAAATCCAAAAGCGTAGACACTCCCCCGTACATGACATGACATACATGTTTTTGCATTGTAATTAACAAGCTACAGCTTGCACAGTATATCCTCTAAACACGCCACCTCTGCAGAACGCTAACCTCTCTAGAACGACCGGACATACATAGATCACAACCAAACATGGCTATCGGGATAACAATAGAGTTGAATTTGTTACACCTACTCAAAGGGCTGTCATCCCATAATGTTTAAACTGCACAACAGGGGTTGTGAGTTCGAACACAAGCTCGGTCAACATTTTTTCCGACGTTTAACAAAAGTCACTATGACAATCGTTATTCGTCTTCCATTGATCGGCTAACAGTCTATGTGAATGTGTTGAAACCGGCGTTAAACTTATCAATCAACCATTCAATCAATTATAAGATTGCACAATGTAGTACATTCATTCTGTGGCAAATAATCAATACAGAGGGGGGAAATGTAAGGATTTTCTTTATGTATTTTCATATAGTATTATAATTACCTGAAACTGTGAAAAATCCTGTTCAATCCAACTTTTCGAAATATATTTTGGGGATGGGGGCAAAAGGGTGAACCAAATTACGAATCTCCGGAAATATTAGCATATTTTAAAAAAGAAAAAGACACGTAGTTAATTTGGTTCAAAGATATTTTTTTTGTAATATAACGCCTTTAAGGTTTACCATTTGTTCTTTTAGCCTTTTAGTCCAGTAAGTTGATAGTGAGTACTGTGCTGATGTGTTGTTTCAACTTTTAACATTAACAAAAAAGGAAATAATTGCTACCTGTAAATGTTATTATTATTTCTCTAGATGTTTTTGTGTAAACAATTATTACCTTCTAACTACTAAAGAATTACCCAGAAGACATTATTCCAGAACAGGTATATCTAGTTACCACGTGAATGTTCGTATGATCACGTCTCGCTTTGTATATCAACCCATATTACTGACATGAGTTGTCATTTCATATATAGAGGATCTGACATGAGTTGTCATTTCATATATAGAGGATCTGACATGAGTTGTCATTTCATATATATAGGATCTGACATGAGTTGTCATTTCATATAAAGTTTTATTAAACGAGTTCATCAGAAATGTATGATTAAGCGAGCCGTTGGCGAGTTTAATAACAAATCTGTTGGACGAGTTTAATACAACTTTATGAAATGACAACGAATGTCAGATTCTTTTGATCACATGACGAAACACAAAAAGAATCAAAGCGCCAATGGCACTGTAGTGGCGATCGTATGGAAAATCCTGCAAAGTAACAAGCAGTATATCGGTGTAGGGCTTGCGATGACTCTGGTGCGGGTATATTTGAGAATGTATCAACCCTGCATCTTTTGACAGTAGAATAATGTTAGTTTGCCAGAATGTTGTCTTGGTGATTATTTAGTTACGTTCTGAAATTGGTCATGATGTGTTCAAAATTAGGCCATTCCAAAGTTATGAAAAATCTAGTTGGTATTCGATAGACTACCGTTTTAGCTCATTAGAATGACTATTTGTAATCTAAATTGTTTGGGTAATCACATGTTTATCACCAGGTCGTTAGGCCATATTAAGATAAAATATATTTTACACTTTAGAAATGACTAAAGAAAGGAGAGAAAACAGTATCCATTAGTTTGGTGTTTGTTTCAATTATGTCCGATATTAAACAGGTCTGTTCAATTTAGTCCCTTCACATTGCATGATTGAGGGTTGTCACAGTGTATTTATATGTCTCTGAGGTTGTTAAACTGCTTCGAATAATGTGAGTGCAAAAACAAACACAAAACATGCTCCAAAAGCACAATTTCACTATTTGCCAAACTGTTTAATTTATGAAAATATAGGCATATATTATAATGCTATATCTTCAAACTCAATTAGGCTACACTGTCAGCATTGATTGCTAATTGACTCTAGAACGTGCAGACGTGTATACATAACGTGTGTACACACTGCCATCGTGTGTCCTTTAAACCTTTGTAAACCAGTCTTATTATCTAGACGCTTTCATATATTTAAACAAGTACAAAATAAAGCGTTTATAATATTGAGATTTACAAGCTTTTCTGGTTTTTGGTCTCGCGAGCTATTTATAGAACCTTTTGGAATTTCCAGATTTGAGTATCACCAGAGTTGTCGTTATTTGCAAGGCAGAACGCGCAATGATATTTATTATCTGCCAAATCATGACGAAGATAATCAGAGTACAACCAACTCCTGCCGAATCAGGTTAAAGGTCAAAAGGTTACGGTTGACTACAGTAAAAATAAAACGAGGCACAGGAGTATCATGATACTCTGCATAGCGTACCCAAGACGCCCGATGATATTTATTATCTGCCCAAACATGAAGAAAGATAATATGTAAATAGTTTAACTCTATTTAGATATTTTCTCGATAAATCTCAAATATTAGTACCAATCCGGTATCAAAGTAGCACTAACATTATCATTATTAATCGTGTGCCTGCATCACTGATGGAACTATATATATATATGGCGGTTTAACGGAAGTGAGTAAATTGCCTTTGCAGAAATATCCAACCGATTGTTCAAATACGACTATATAATTTTTTTTTCGTTGTTGTTGTTTTGGTAGCACTGTGGCGATTGTCAACCAATCGCCACAAAAACTGTTTTTCGCTGTCAGAAAAAAATCCCAGCATGTAATACTTAATAAATAGACTGTTAACTTATCACACAAAAAGATATATTTATGACCGATGATGGTCCCTTTCCCTCGCCCATCTATCGTGACGTTTGTGTTTACCGGATACACGTTCTCAGCCATTTTGTAAACATTCGCGGATGAATACACAAATAGTGATTCGGTCATGTTATATTGCACGTATCACATATAAAGAAATACGTAATGGGTGTATTACATCGGATACAAGCATTTTCATGTAATAAAAAGTTAAAAGTTTTATTAAACGAGTTCATCAGAAATGTATGATTAAGCGAGCCGTTGGCGAGTTTAATAACAAATCTGTTGGACGAGTTTAATAAAACTTTATGAAATGACAACGAATGTCAGATTATTTTGATCACATGACAAAACACAAAAAGAAAAACTGTTTTTCGCTGTCAGAAAAAAATCCCAACATGTAATACTTAATAAATAGACTGTTAACTTATCACACAAAAAGATATATTTATGACCGATGATGGTCCCTTTCCCTCGTCCATCTATCGTGACGTTTGTGTTTACCGGATACACGTTCTCAGCCATTTTGTAAACATTCGCGGATGAATACACAAATAGTGATTCGGTCATGTTATATTGCACGTGTCACATATAAAGAAATACGTAATGGGTGTATTACATCGGATACAAGCATTGTCATGTAATAAAAAGTTAAAAGTTTTATTAAACGAGTTCAAGAAATGTATTATTAAGCGAGCCTTTGGCGAGTTTAATAACAAATCTCCTGGATGAGTTTAATACAACTGTTTATGAAATGGCAACGAATGTCAGATTCTGTTTATGCCATGACAAAACACAAACAGAAAATCGGGTTTTCCGAAGCTATTTTAATTTCATCAGAAAACCGTTTAACAATGTCGCAAATAGTTATGCCGATGTCATATTCAGTTAACGAGTTTGTTAAAAGTGATAATAAATAAACATTCACGATATATTCTATTCCGCAAATAAAGTGATATATAAGGCGTTTTTCGATAAAATGTACTTAACGTTTACAATATTTATAGATGAAATTTACCGGCTTTAGCACCAAAGTGACTAATGTTATGACTTCAAACCGCTGACGTTACGTCATTTTCATAGTGATTCGGTCATGTTATATTACAAACGTCACATATAAAGAGATACGTAAAGGGATATTAGATTGGATACCTTTTATCGAGTCCAGTGGCAAGACTGGTGTATTCAGTTGTCTGTTTTGAGTTTGCTTTCAAAAGACCTCCAAGGTAGTCTTTCTAAAAGAAATCTGTTTAAACTTACGTAGCCTGTATGTATGACATTGCATATTAATACATATTACTACTTGGTGTTATTGGGTACTTGTTGTAATAAATGTATTTCTCAAAATGCCCGATTTTAATTAAATTCAATTCAATTTCTTTATTTGCATATAACATTTAACATGTTAAATTAACATTTGTAAGGTGATACATATAGTGTAGTGTAAATAAATGACATAAACATTTGAGAAAAAAGTGTAATTAGTTTAGTAAAACTTAGATTTTTTATCATGTGAAATAAAAAGAAAAGTACCTAACTTAGAATCACGTTTTGTATTGGCCATATATATACGGAATATTATGTTGTGGGGTGGATAAATGAGTTCGTATTCCACGACAAGTAGCGTGGAAAAATCGATATCTTACGAGACCGTAGGTCGAGCTAAGATATGGATTTCCCCACGCTACGCGTCGTTAATACGAACTCAATTATCCACCCCACAACATAATATTCCTTTTATTATATACCTACAATCTATGAACAGCGAAAATTTATTGAGTTTACATTTTATTAACCGTAAAATTAAGATTATGAAGGGCGGATGAATATCGTTTCAATGATTACGCCACGCCCCATAATGCATTCCAATACGTATGCCCCGCCCAATATCACCATCAAATCGTTTACGTCACTGTATGACGTCACAATCTTCGGTCTCGTAAGATATCGATTTTTCCACGCTACTTGTATTGCAATACAATACAATACAATACATTTATCGCTCCCGCAACGTAATATTCCTTTTATTATATAACCTACCTACGATCTATGAAGAGCGAAAAAAACTAACAAATATACAGATTCAATATATTTTCTATTGGGGATACAATTTTGTAATCTTGAAATGAAAAGGTGAATGGCGGGTGAATATTTACTACAATACTTAGGCCACGCCCCTAAAAGGTATGCTAATACGTAAGTCCCGCCCAATAACATTATCAAATTAAATTTCCATTGTTTTGTGGGAGAAAATGACAACATAATCTTTACTTGCGGGGTTTTATTAAATTTGACGCTTGGTTTTCGATACATACAATAGAAACAATTTTCCTAAATAGAACTGATTGTCTGCATATTTTACTACGTAGTGCAGATTCAAAACAGGAACCTCGCTAAAAGTAGTCCGCGCACTGTCTGACGTCACAATCTTGTATTTACACCGCATGTAGATACGGAATTTCAATCTGTCGTGGTGTATTTGCGCATGTCAATCTGCAAGTATTTCCACCGGAAAATGTACAGGCATGTAATAAATATAAATATATATATATATAATAAGTTTTCGTAATATACTAATTCTATCATTTGTCATCGATTGTTTAACTTTATACAACGATGGCCAAGTATGATAAGTGTTTGAAAGTAAATTGATTCTTAGTTGACGATAAAATGATATTCAGTCTTAATAAAAAATTAGATTTTCACACAGAAAAGTACATATTTACTAATTGTTCAACAAAAGTCGAACCTTGTATCGTAGACATAACATCATTAGTTATCCAGCCTTCTCATTTGGAGACACTTATATTCGTTTTTTGGAGTCCTAGTAGGCGGATAACAGATGGCTCGTAAACTTTTTCAATATGTCTTCAAAAGAAACCAACTAATGTTGACACATTTACAGGGTTCTGTATCTGTTAATGACAGTATTAGGTAGACTTTGTGAATTATTTATCAGTATGGGCCAAGTATCTGGTTAGTTGATTGTTTTTCTTAAATTCCACTTAAATTGATAGGAAAAACACGTTCCATTTGGGTTAGACAGCTTGTCAATCGTAACTCTTCGGACGTTGGTAAAACCAGGGACGTAGATAAGAGGGATAAGCAACTCCACCTGTACACCTGTTATCTGCTTAAAATATCACATGGAGAAATTTTGTGACAAAATAAAACTTTGGAGTCCCATTTGGCACATAAACAAAACATACATATCCTGAAAGCTTCATGTTTCAACTAAAGTTAGAAATACATTGAACAACTGGAATTGCTTTGTATTTTAAATAATGACTGGTTTAAAAGACACAGGTATTGTGATTTCTGAATTGTATTGATATTGTTTCAAAAATTGGTAGACTGACATTATTCATAAGGATAAAATATTATCAAAATGTGTAGTGTATTAAAATATGTGTATCTATTGCAACAGAACACTGTTTAGACTTCAAGAAAATATCTTTGTTATTTTCGTATCTTACATAGTTTTTGGCCTGGGGCTTTAGCCCCTGGTCATAGTAGTAATACCATTTTTTTCGGAGTTGGCAGCCTGCCAATTGCTGTTAGCACCAAACAACGCACTGAGAACAAAAATAGGTAACTAGGCTAAATGAAGGAAAATATTGATATCACACTGGATGTTGCATTTTGAATCTTTGTAAGAATAATTGTCTTGATGAGTTTTGCATAGTTCAAACTCTTTCTCCCAGTCCAGTACATGGTTTAGAGAACTATTTCAAGTTGATGAAATGTGATTTAAAATTGACATATTTCTTAATATAAAAATGCAGAAACTTCAAAATATTCTGCCTAAACCTGCTGTCAAATTTCCCTTTGATTCTTCATGTCTTAAATGTGTATACTTGTGAGCTCTTGCACTCAGTTGAGCGATAAAGTGCCAACAAGGTCCTTCTGTTTTTAAATTGGCAGTTAAATAAAATTTACTATTGTTGACATGCTCTTTCAACTTCTTGACAATAAAAACATAAGCTGCAATTGTAATTTCCTTTCACATTTCCCCTACTTCTCCAACCTTCCAGCAGCCCCCAGGCCGTCAGCACTGCAGTGCTTTGATTGAGTTTTACTTGCTACAACTGGGTGATATGTTAGTATACAACTTAGTTACGTATCGCTCTTATCTACGTCTCTGGTAAAACATAGAATACATTTGACGCGTTAGAATGGTTCACGGTCTGTTGAGTGTGTACATGGAAACAGCCTATACCATCTATACAGTGGACCAGGACCAATCGAAATCGATAAGGACACATATAGTAATAAGAGCTAGCGATATGTTCGAGTGATCACAAGATTTATGCTTTGATTTATTGATGTTTTTTCGGCTTCGTTATTTATTTATTTATACTACACTGTTGATCATGAAAAGCAAGTATGTGATACAATCTAATCTAGAAATCAGCACAAAAGCTAGTCTGTGATACAATCTAAGCAAGAAATCAGTACAAAAGCCAGTCTGTGATACAATCTAATCAAGAAATCAGCACAACCGCAGTTCGGATACCTCTAATGAGCATCAGAACGTATACTTCGCTGTTATAACCCGTGTCCACATACAACACTTGAAAACTTAGTGACAAAAACCTGAAGAAAATCTCCACTAAAGATAGCTTAATTGTAAAATAAAGTTGAAAACATTGTGGCCAAAGGAGAAATTGCTCATCATGAGCAATTTCACCTTTGTCCACAATGTTTTCAAAAGTCGTCTGCTGCTATTGCGTCAAAATGCGTCTGCATGTTGGAAAGGGTTAAAAAGAAACAGATCCTTTCCAGGAAATGTTTTCGAGTTTAACGATATATTCGAATTACCCCATATTCGAGTTATCGCGTGTTCAATGCATTGGGCTTAATTATCCTAGCGAGAGCTGTCAATCAACGGGTTGTGAGTTCGAACCCCAACTCGGCTTATAGTCTTTATGACGTTTCACAGAAGTCACTGTGACAAGCGTCATTCGTCTTTCACTAATTGGGCTAACAGTCTGTGTTGAAAGGCAGCCAGTTGCTTGGAAAGTATGTTATGTGGCGTAATCCAACTGGTGTGAGAAAGCCAGGAGACTAGGGAGTAAGTGAACTGGCCGCCGTGATATGACTGAAAAACTGTTGAAACGGCTTACAATCACAATCAATCAATTAAACAACGCTATTAAAGGCCCGTTCATTCGAGAAGACTTTTTTGTTAACAGTCGAGAGGTGCCCAATTGTATGATAAGTCATAGTTTTACAAATGAACGTGACATAAGTACCGTGTTGATGATGTTCATTTAAGATATAAAAGTATTATTGGTCCAATCATGTATAAACTTAAATACCATTTTGATTGCACTAATGTTTCTAAACTCAGAAATTTAGGTAGACGTGTAATAAAAGCTTTTTAATTAAGATATGGTTTGTAATGGCAGGGACACTGTATGTAATATAGTGTCCCTGGTAATGGTAATATCGAATGTAAAATAAGTTGTGCATATAGTGTTCATTTATTGATGTGTATGTGTCGTACTTGTGTCGTTGAATATGACAATTATGCTTAATTATTTTTTTATCTGATTTTTTTTGTTATATCTTTAATAAAGAGGTTGTGTTTAAAAGTGTCAATATGCCCCATGCCTATATTAGACATATTATATTAGACATATTATATTAGACATATTATATTAGACATATTATATTATATTATGTTATGTTATCTGGTATCATATTTTATTGTATTATGTGCTGTTATAGATAGAGGATATTACATGAGTGGTCATTCAATACGGAATTTATTAAACGAGTTTTCTGAAATTGATAAGAACGAGCCTTGGCGAGTTTTTATCACTTTTAGAAAACGAGTTTAATAAATTTCGTATTGAATGACCACGAATGTAATGTTCTTTTTATATCATAAATACTAATTTAATAATTTACAGCGCTATATCCATATAAACGTCGCTATAAAGCGCGCGTATTTACAACGCTAAACGTTACGTTATGACGTCACGTTACGTAGTATTGTTATTACACTAGTTGAATACGCAATTTATTCAATGGCTTTATTACACTCCCGGCGACGTCATTTATGATATATAGAGGATCTTACATGAGTGCTTATTTGATATTGTTTTTATGAAACGAATCGACTGAAATAATATGACGCGAGGCTCTGCCGAGCGTCATATTTGTTTCAGTCGACGAGTTTCATAACAACAATATCAAATAAGCACGAATGTAAGATTCTATTTATCACATAACACCATAAAAAGATTGTTTTCAA
Organism: Serripes groenlandicus; assembly: GCA_031761405.1. Taxonomy (NCBI): domain Eukaryota; kingdom Metazoa; phylum Mollusca; class Bivalvia; order Cardiida; family Cardiidae; genus Serripes; species Serripes groenlandicus. Next base: position 37,031,584 of record JASEVX010000002.1, read on the forward strand.
TCTTTAAATCTATCTTTCTTTTTTTATATAAAAAGTGACCGAAGTTCACTCCGAAGTTCTAATGCATACTTCCACTGTAAAAAATAGTCCCTATCAAAACTTTTGATTTTATACAAAATTAGCAACAAGGCACTTATAACATTTCATTTATCGAGATTTATTCTCTTTAAACAATATGTTTAATAAATGCCGAAATTCAGAACAATTGTAAACAATATGCTGTCATTTAAAGTGACGTCACACTGGAGTGACGTCACGTACGTGCTGTGAGTCGGCTATTTATGTAACTAGTTACATATGATATTTATGTCACTGCTTTATGTCACTCCTGGAGTGCAAGTTATGTGATAAATACGGAATATTACGTTGCGGGAGCGATAAAAGGGTTTGTATTGCACAACAAGTAGCGTGAAAAAATCGATATCTTACTTCGGTCGAGTAAGATATGGATTTTCCCACGCTACGAGTCGTGTAATACGAACACAGTTATCGCTCCCGCAACGTAATATTCCTTTTATTATATACCTACGATATATGAAGAGCGAAAAAACTAACAAATATACAGATTCAATATATTTTTTATTGGGGATACAATTTTGTAATCTTGAAATGAAAAGATGAATGGCGGATGAATATTTACTACAATACTTAGGCCAGTATGCTAATACGTAAGTCCCGCCCAATAACATTATCAAATTAAATTTCCATTGTTTTGTGGGAGAAAATGACAACATAATCTTTATTTGCGGGTTTTATTAAATTTGACTCTAGGTTTTCGATACATACAATAGAAACAATTTTCCTAAATAGTACTGGTTGTCTGCATATTTTACTACGTAGCGCAGATTCAAAACGGGAACCTCGCTGAAAGTAGTCCGCGCACTGTCTGACGTCACAATCTTTTATTTACACCGCATGTAGATACGGAAATTAAATCTGTCGTGGTGTATTTGCGCATGTCAATCTGCATGTATTTACACCGTAAAATGTACAGGCATGTAATACTATATGTTATATTGTATGATAATTTATATTGTACTATGTTATATTTTATTATAATATATTATATTATGTTTTATCACATAAATACCCTTATTTTCAAGTTGAGAACAAATCACGGAACAACGATATCCAACATGTGTGATAACAAAAACACGTCATACACGCGACTACAGTTTGACGTCATTTTGACCTTTATCTTTATTATGTTCATTGTTAAGTTGTTAAATTTTACACATTGAAAAATGCAATAATACGTTATTTTGAATAAATAACGAGTCTTAATTGTTTAAAACATTGTTTTTTTTTTTCTTCTTATTCAAAAATGATGAGGACTACTTTTTTATGCGGTGAATCAAGTTCTCATGAAGAATAGGTTATTCGGTCTTTATTTTGATGTTGTCAATATTTTTCATTAAAACACACTGTTAAGGTGATAAAAAGAATCCATCACTCGTTTTTCTTTGGAGAAGATTTCTTAAATTCGTCTCGAAAAAGAGAGTTATTAACCGTCTTTTTCTAGACTCATTTAAGAAATCTTGATCTCCAAAGAAAACTCATGATGGATCCTATATATATTATATCATATTGCATGACAGCGGTGATGAGGACATGATGTTACGTATAACGCGAAATTTTACCTATCACCAAAGTATGTTCTTGTTAATTGGTAAATGTGCTCCACCTGCCATTAGTTTATTTATTTATTTATACTTAGGCCTCCGGCCCATATATATATATATATATAACATATATACATAATACACCAAAAGTAGTTTTTTTCCTGTGAAGACACATATAAAAACATGTGGAAATAATGCATGTATAAGTGATCTGATTACATCAATGTACATGAACTGTTAGCAAAATAGATAATTATACATTGCTGAAAATATCTGTATTAGCATGGTATAAATACATTGCCAGATTTCTTATAATTGTGGTATTATTGCTTGCACACAAATCATGAAATTTGTGGTAAGTAGGGTTAGTTATGCATTTATTTGGAATACATTTCTTACGTAATTCACAATACAATGGGCAGTGGATAACAAAGTGGTATTCATTTTCAAGAACTTTTTTTGCAATAAACACAAAATCGCTCATCCCTTGTAACCTGAGTATAAAGCCCCTTCTCGATCATAATGTTATGACAGGAAAATCTGAAATTAGCTAAACATCTCTTGAACACGGGATTGTACAAATTGGTATCGTCTAAGCGTGTATTCCTTTAAAAACAAGTCTTCATTGTGAACGTCTTGTGATTCTCAAATATATTCCAAACCATTCTCGTACAGATGTGTTCGAACTTTGGTAACCCAATTCACATGGCCGTTATTATCATAAAGTTTCAACATGTTGTAACACAGCTTAACGTATCTATCATCTGGTAACCTTAGTATTCTTAACCAAAACTTAACACATCTTTTTGCGGCTGTTATCCTCATCGGATAGCGACCAAGGTCACCACAGATAGAACTATTACTAGCTTTCATAGATGAACCAAGAAATCGTTTACATGCATACATATGTACATTTTCTATCATATCTGTGTTAAATAATGCCCACAATTCACATCCGTACAACATAATAGGTGAAACCTTTGTGTCGAACACTTTGAAGAATGTGTTCATATTTATATGAGGTAATGATAAAACACCTTTCAGAACCATCATAAGAACCTTCTTGCTTGTGTGGCAGTCACTTTTGTCATCTTATTAAAAGACAATATACTGGTAAAGTGTAGTCCAACATAGGTGAAACCGGAAACTACATCTAGTTTTACATTATCGTAGTACCATTTCTCCCTTTGCGACAAAGGACCACCCCTTCTAAATACTAAAACTGTTGTCATATCTGTATTGACTTGAAGTTTATTTTGCTGACAAAATGTATGTAATGTATTAAGGTGTTTTTGCAACCCTATTACTGTGTCTGACATGAGTGCCACATCGTCAGCAAGCTAAAGCAGAAACACTTCCACCAGTGAAGGGGAAAGTTGCACACCATGGACTCCATTATTAGAAATGTCAGATGGTAGCTCATTAATGCTATGTCATTTTTAATGTTTATTTGTGTATTTTGTTTTTCTCGCGGATCATGCGGCCTATTGAACTTGTATTTAAAATAAACTTCATCTTCATAAATCCCAACTCACATACACTATGACCCACGTTCACGTGAAATTCTAACTTCCACATATCGAGGACTTGGCGTGAAACGGTTGTAACTAAAAACCTATTTTGAAAACCCTGGTTTAGGGGCAATTTTGACCACTTTGTAAACAATGCAAATTTAGGTGCCATTGCTCATTCTGAGCAATGGCACCTAAATTTCCAATGTTTACCAAGAAAAATAATTTAAGGCTCATAAAGACTGTATGGTGAGGTGATTAACCTTGGTAAAAAAAATACCAATTTGAGTTACAACCGTTTCACGCCAAGCCCTCGATATTTTGAAAAGTAATAGCAAGAATGACAAATTGCATTCTAGTTTCGGTTTTAGTTTTTTCTCAAGCCGCTTCCAATACATGTACGTTTGTTTGACGAGATAAACAATGAAGAACTTCATCTATTCGAGTGGGGAAGCAGGCTGATCAGTATAAAGGATGGGGAACGTCCCGGAGGTTTCGCTTTAGCTTGTTATGTCTGAAACATTAACCAGGTGCGGAGAGGAGATAAGGCAAATATACGATTTGAGATCGCGAGTCGTAAGTGCTGTATTGTTTTTACTTTTTTGTTATCAACCTCTGTCATCTGTTTGTTGATTTACCGTAATGGATACAAGTATATGTGACAAAGGACGGAAACCCGTCAAGCGACAAGAGCGGACTTTATTCTTTCCTCTCTTGGGAATTGTCTTTAAAGCGTCTGTCTGAGAATGCTACGTAGTAACCCTTTCCCACACACAGACGCTTTCGAACGCCTCTGCAACAGACAACTTTTGAAAACATTGTGACAAAAGGAGAAATTGCTCAAAACGAGCATTGTTTTCCCTTTGTAACAAAATGTTCAACTCTAGTCAATAAATAAACTTTAATTTAGAGTAAATTGTTATATATTGACAAGATGTGTCCCACTTTCGGACGCCTCTGCAACAGACAACTTTTGAAAACAATGTGACAAAAGGAGAAATTGCTCATAACGAGCATTTTTTCCTTTTGACACAATGTGTTCAACTCTATTCAATAAATAAACTTTAATTCAGGGAGAATTTTCATATTTTGACTAGATGTGTTGTTTGGTCGTCTGATTCAGATTTGCCGTATGTGGGAAAGGATTAACTGTTTACTTGATTTTATATCTAAATGCGTCGTCAGCTTTGAATCCAGAGAAAGTGTATTTATCACGGACATCTGAATTTTGCTTTTGATACGGACTTGAAAACATTGTAAGAAAAAGAGGAAGAGAAGGAATTTGTCAAATAATGTGTTGACATCATAAGTTATAGATTCTTGTATCCGAGTGTTAATGTTAATTCTTGTATATTTGTGTTCATATTACCTTTTAATATATTAGGTTATAGCTTCTAGAACCTTAGATGCTTTCATGTTAATTATTATGATAACAAGGCTTATACCAAAACAATGAATGAATAAGATGGAGCTACAAATTTAGCTATTTTTCTTAAGAAAGGGTGTACAGGCTGCATCATACTCAGTAGGGAACAATATAAGGGTGAGAGAATGTGTGTGTGTGTGGTGTGTGTTTGAGTGATCGATAGAAACCTTGACAAGTGTATAAAATAAATATATATTGTAAAATCCTTGACAATGTACTATGTTATGATAAAGTTTATGTTATGTATGTTATGTTATATAATGCTGTAAATGATTTTGTTCAAATTCGGAATGGTACAGCACGACCATGCTGATGATGTTTTGTTTATTTGTTTTGTTGGGGTTTTACGCCGTTTTCAACATTATTTCAGTTATATCACGGCGACAGCCTTGCTGATCAACAAGAAAGACAAAATCCTCACACCTTCTATACTTAATCACAGTAAGCTAATGGCTCACTTTTATTTGTATGGTGTTTTACGCCGCTTTCAACATTATTGTTTTCAGTTATATCACGGCGTTTCCTGGGTAAGTTACCAGTACTACTGGTTCATTTATCCTTACAACGGCCAATCAGTCCTTTTGCTAACCCCGAAATCCTCAGCGCCAAGTAGAGCAGCCAGTACTACCATTACTGCATTATTTGGTATGACACTGCCGGTGATCGAACCCATCGGGACTCACAACTACAGCCACTGCTACAATAAATGGGCTACTTGAAATGTATTATTATTAAGATCAACTTGCGTTGGTGTTTGTCCCTTTCCCACATATAGACGCGTTTTAACGCCTGTGCAGCAGGCGACTTGTTAGAACAAATGTAGCGAAAGGAAAAATTGCTCATTATGAATATTTTGTTCTTTTGTCACATTGTTCTTAACTTTTGTTTTAACTCCTACTTTAATTTATAGAAAGTTCAATATGCACATCTTTATGTTTTCAAAGTCCTCTGCTGTAGATGTGTTGTATATTGGACACAAACGTTCTTTAGCAAGTTAAGGTATACATCTGTGATATATGCGCTTCCTTTCCGTATCCAGAAAGACTTAAATACCTAGGCATTCCAACACTGGAGAACAGAAGACTCAGATGATACAAGTATTCTAACCGTATCTTAATATACTTAAACAAGAGGAAATAGTCTTAAAATATTAAAAAAACAATCAAGAACAGACCTGAGAAAAAACACATTCAGTATAAGGGTAGTCGACCTTTTGAATTATTATCCAAACAATGTTGTAACAGCGCATACATGTAGTAGCAATACCTTCAAAGGCAAAATCAACAAACATTGGACGAACCACCGATTAAAATTCAATCCACGCTGTTACACAAATGCTACGAGGAATACAAAAATAAGAGATGGGCCACCATAATCCGTAGGCTTTCCAGCGGTCTGAGAACAGTTAGTTATGACAAGGCGGTGAACAGCGAAGATTCTAATAAGAAAATGTGTTGATCTGGATCTTCGTTGGATGTAACGTGCTGAAAGACGGTGTTTGTGTGTGACGTGGTATGTGGTACAGTTGACAAGTGGGTCCCAGTGGATTCACGGGCAATTAAGATAAACGTGTGTTAAATGCATATATAATCAGCTGTTTGCCTATGGGTTCGGTGATAAAGAATACATTTATCTAAAGGTTTATCAATATAATATGACGTACTAATGGCTGCTACGTGCGTCGATCTGAATATAGATACGTGTTTTATCGGTTAGCAGATACATACGACAGTTGACACCTTTGCAGCAGACGACTTTCGAAAACATTGTTGAAAAAAGGAGAAATTGTATCAAAGGAATATTTCAAATTTTCGGGATGAAGTACATTTTCTAAGATGTTTTGGAGTTGGAAGATTTTAATCATATCATATCAGGTGAAAGTTACGGTCACAGTTCACCAAATACATTTCTTCTTTGTTTCCGTATAAATCCACCAGTTCCGACCCCCAATTATCACACTTCACATGCGTATCTCATGTAGAACACCCTACATTGAAAAAAGTTAACTCTTAGCGATAATATAATCAAAATAAAATGGGGTTGGGGGTTATACATTATGCAAGAAAGTATTCACCCCGCGAAAATGTTACCGTCATTTTGGACGAAATCGGGCGCGAATGAAACTGGACGAAACTGCTTTTTCACATACTCTCCTTTCACTTTCAAACAATGTCAAAATACTAAATATGATCAAATGAAACATTTCCAGAGCATCATATACACATTTACAATGAATTTTAACTCGATGTCATATATTCAATGCATTCTGGTGAAGGTATTCACTTATTGTTTCGCAAACAAAGGTTTTTAAGGGACTATTTGTTTCAGTATGACCGCGAATGTATTTGGCGTAATGTTACCTAGACGGTAAATAGTACTTGTGTGGTTGATACAGTGATGCGCTGTGACGATACAGAAGTTGTTTTAATATAGATAGTTTCATTTGACATTCATGATGGTCGAAAATCAAAGTACTGACAGTACTTAAACTTATCGGATCATTAGTTTACTTTAGTCTGTCCGGACATGGATGCAATAGTCGTAATGCTAACCCACAATATTTAATGTCCAAGACGAAAGAATTTTCTGTCATGTTTTGAAGTATTTATTCTGACCCAAACAGTAATCAACGCCAAGTCGTAAATGCTACCCTGCAATCTTTAATGCCGAAGAAGAAAGCCACTTTTACCATTTTTTTAAAGCCTTATTATGACACAAACAGGAACAAGACTACCGCTTCGTTGGTGTAGTGGTAGAGCGTCTGCTTCTGGTGCGCGAGGTCGTGGGTGCGATCTCCGGCCGAGTCATAACGATGACTTTAAACATGCTAGTAATGGCTGCCCTACATAGCGCTCAGGGTTGCGAGGTTAGCAATTACGACTGACTGGCTGGTGTCAGGATAAATAGACCAAACATACTGGTAACTTGCACAGGAAACGCTGTGATATAAACGAAGAAATGATGAAAGTGGCGTAAAAACCCCAAACAATCAATCATTCAACCTGTATCAACTAACTCGACTGAGTCAGCAAGGCTACATTAGTTTCTACCTTGGTTCTAGACTGTTGATTTGTCATCCGGCAGCCGCAATGAAAGGTAACGGTTGATTGGTTATTGGTAATTGTGTTGGTAAAATGCATGCATTTTTAATTGTTATCTGTGTCTAGTTTGACAATGTGAAATTTAATTTTACTGCATTCTCGACATTTATCATTTGATCCGCTGCTCTGGAAAATAGGTAGACACGGTACGTTCGTGAATGTTTTATTACCCAGTAGCGCTTCATCGCAAAAGCCTAGTTGAAAGAGAACGGGAGGTCGAAGGTTTGAATACCAGTGGTGGTGACAGTTAGTTTCGTTCTGATATGACCGGTTGATTTGCTAATTAAAAATTGTACAGAAGCCTGTCAAAAACATAGAACTTGGGAGATAAAAATGTGTTCAGGGCAATGATGTCTCTTAGGCCATAATTGGCTGTCACTTTAAATAAAGGTGACACTGTCAGTCAGAAAGTTGCTGCCCCCTTTCAATACGGGTAACACTACAATACACGAACACTTTACTTTATTTTATAAGCCAACCCAGGAAGATTCACGAACACGCCGAGTATACCTATTTTTCGAGTACAATTAACCGAATTTTCTGAGCCCACGGTCAAATCATTCTCAAAATAAATAAATATGAAGTGTTCAGTGTTGATATTTATGTATGATTCAAGTCACAACTATTGGTCGGCCACATGCTTATAAAATATAAAGGGATACAAGTCACAGTCGGTCGGTCACATGCTTATAAAAACATTACTACAACGTCATTTATATAATTGTACAATTTGATATATGGTCCCTCAAGGAATTCAATAACGTGGTGTGTCGAAACAGGTCTGGTTGAAATGAAATACGTCGTTTGACCTCGTTTGAAATGTACTGTTATATTTCAGCTACACTCCCACACATGCAAGCAGGACCACGAACAAAAATGAAACAACAAACCCGTTTTACTTTATGTATGCATTACTTGATAATTTTTAATACAATGGTACAACATTCCTACCAAAATTTGGAATATTCGTACATGTGGGGAATGTATCACCTATATCCCAATTGACAGTTCACTGCTGTAAAGTGAATTACATACACCTGTGTTGTTTACGTTTTATTTGGGGTGCTACGCTGTTTTCAACATTAATACAGGCAGTTATTATCACGGCCGCAGCTCACTTATTCATGATCCCTGGGTAAATAAATCAGAGCTAGGCTAGGAAATGTGGCTTGTCCAAGGGCAGTTCACCATTGCAGCTGTTAGTTCGCAAATCACCGACGCTAATCACTCAGCCGCGACATCTGTGTTTGCATTACCTATTGTTTTGATTTGGGGAAAAACCGTGAATGTTTGTAAATAGCAACTGATCCCCTGCGAATATTATAATCTGACCCTTATATACATATGCAAACATACTCAACCAACTAGATTCATTACGTGCCACTTGGTAAGTTTGATAAAACGATCGGGCGGCTGAAGGAAATCCATCAAATTAGTTAGTATTAAGTAATAAGCCCCCTACAGTATTCCAATAATAATAATAATAATAATATCGACTTTATTTTATGAGGCTACACATTGGGGTTGTCCCAATCTCCCATGCGAGTCTTACACAGTCTTGCACTGTTCATGGTATCTTGGTTTTAGCATTTACAAGTAAATGCATCAAGTCAATTTTTGGATAATTTGTAACAAATCAAAACAAAGGATAACACTAAAGATTGTCACCAAAGGAACATTTCTCTCTATATTTGAAAACGGACATGCACTTCGAGACAGAAAGAACTTTTAAAGGTTGCTCTATTGGCTATAAGGGAAACCATTACCTCGCTTTGGAATCATTGATTTTCGATAAATAAAGAAAACTTGAACTTTTGTAGAGTTTCATCACAGGGACATTCTGCCAAATTATGTTGAATTAAGATTAATTCTAAAACAGAGATGAAGAATCTTTAAATCTTTGAATGTTGAATTCCGCTAAAGAATATCATCTTGGAATCATATAAATACCTCTGAATATAATACGGTTATAAGTTTTGACAGTCTATCCCCTTTTAATGGCGTCTGGTGGTCATGTTTTTCCTACAATTAATATGGTTTGAACACTTTTGGAACAGGGTCTCCCCGGGAACTATTACGCAAAACTAACTTGGAATCACAGATATGTTTTGTTCAAAAGAGATAGCTTTGTCCTTTTACGTCTGCCGCATTCAAGATTTTTAAAACATATGAATGATAACTTAGTTGAATCATGTGTCATGACGATGGGATAATTTTTGCGAAATTTATTGAACTTTGCCTTGTGGTGTATGAGGAGGCATTCAATAAATAATATTCGAAACCGGGCGTCCCGGTTTCGATCCCCAGTCGCGGCACTACGGTAATGGTGGATTGCCCTTGGGCAAGGCACATTTTCTAGCCTAGTACTGGTTTGTTTAACCAGGGATCATGAATAAGTGAACTGCCGCCGTGATATAACTGAACTAATGTTGAAAGCGACGTAAACCCCCAATAAATAAATAAATAAACAATATAATTGATAATGATAATTATTTTGAAAACGTTGTTAAATACAATCAATATGGAAAACTTTAGAAATTGTATGTTTATTACACCATTGTGCATTAAAGCGACTGAAATCCAGATGGCACGAAAAAAAAAAAAAAAAAAAAAAAAATCGAATTCGCCCTGAATGTTATTCTTTATGTTATCCAAGTAAAACCAGGGTAGAAAATGTATCGTTTTTTATCAATAAAGTGAACTTGAGTCGTTTTCAATTGTCCCGATGAAGGGGTTTCCTATTTAAAAATACCACGGAATCCTTCAGACGGGCACCTTGCAATGATCACGTGATATAACTATATACGGTTCACTCTGACAGGCGTGTACAGTTATACACAATTTACACGTTTGGCGGAGTCGAACGACAGTAATCATAGAGATTTGTTTGTGATTGCATGAGCTCCTCGTGATTTTGCATAAAACCTTCATGGTATAAAAATGTTTCATTTAATGCGCATGCGTCCTATCGGTCATGTGACGACTCTTCAATTCACGTGACGACTTTTCAAGTCACGTGATGAATGAGATTAAAAGCATCGAAAGCTATTTATAAACTTACCCCGTTACTGACAGGGTAGAATTTACGATGGAAAAAGTATCGAAAACAAGAAAATCTCACCGATTATAGGGGTATGTAATATGTCAGTTATCATATTTTAATGCCCCAAATACAAAAATAACACTTATTTTCTTAAAATTGGATTTTTTTTTTTTTTTCGACAGTTGGGTATCTGGAGTTCAGTCGCTTTAAACAATTATATACACTAACACATTTCTATATATTACCAGGGTCTGTCAAATAGTATGGTTTAGAAACGCCCTATATAAACGTCTTATCGTACTGGATATCTCGTCTCGGTTATCGATTTTTACCTGGAAGTGTTTATCACGCCGTGTATTTATCACGCTAAGTGAATTAACCGGTATTTTGGAAGAGCATTTTTACCAATAATTGGTATCTAAGAAATGATTATATAAACTAAAAAAAAAGAAAATCTAATTCATTTCATATGAAAAACAACCCTTAATTAACATTTCAATTACCAATTTTTCATAATTTGACCCTTAAAACACATTGAAAAACTGTTTCCAAATATCACCGTATCGTGCATATAAAACGCCATGTTTTTAGATTTTTGAGATTTTGAACTGATCTACCCGTCTAAGAAAACGAAAATACGGGTGAAATATGAAAATCTAAGACATAACATAAGTGAATTAGGCTTAAATCAAAGAGAAAAAGCCGCTATATTAGCCCCACGAACATCATGCAAGTAGGAACGTAACGATAAAAAGAGATCGGGTTTCAGCTTTCGGCCATTTGTAAACAAAGTTGTTCGTATGAAGTCAACTTTCTTATACAAAAATCCACTTAAAAAAAACATCGGGACAAAATACTCTCATGTAAATTGATTGGTTGGGGTTTAACGCCGTTTTCAACAATTTCTCAGTTATATCACGGCGGCCAGTTCACCTTTTCATGCATTTCCTGGTTTTCTCACACCAGTACTCCACACAACAATCTTCCCAAGCAACTGGCTGCTTTTCCACATAGACTTAGCTCATTGGTGGAAGACGAATGACGCATGTCGCATTGACTTTTGTCAATCGTCGGAAAGAAAGTTGGCCGAGCCGGGATTCGAACTCACAACCCCTGGATTGACAGCCCGCGTCGCTACCGACTAAGCTACCGGGGCTCGGCTATCATGTAAAGAAAATGGAATACTGATATTGCATTAAGGATTACTTTGATGGTCAAATTGATTGGTTAAAATCGAGATATACGCAGTTTTGAAACTTGATAATTTTCTTCCGTGTTCAAAGTGGCGGGTTCCCCGGATGTTGGTCAAGTGCTGCGAGGCAGCTTATTTCGAGAACTACGCTCGTTTCCGGACCATACTATTTGAAAGACCCTGATATTACTAATAACATATGAATTGTAAGGTATGAGGGAGGATGGCAACGACCGACCCATACCAATGTACGTGGCTAATACAGTTGTAATTTAAACAAAAGTATTGTATAAATTGTTGACGACGACGAATGACTGACATATTCTGATCATTTCAAAAACTCGCTTAGAGTACCCAGGTCTAGAATACAAAATCTCACAGCTTTCAAAGAAATAACATCTTCTTAGTTGAACCATATTACTAATAAAGACGTAATTCGACGCCTTGTCTTCAGACGATTGTCTCACGGTAAAGATTTTTAAAAAAGTAGAAACTGCAAATTTAGCGCAATTTGTCGTTCTTCTTTCTTAAAACGTATAAAAAAAATACACCAAATTTCTGATAGTTAAGTTATTGAAAACAATGTGACAGGGACGTCAGAATGTGTCTTCAAGTTGGAAAGCGTTAACTGTGTAGACCAACTTTCAAAATTAGTTTCTGCCAATGGACGATAAAAGGAAAAGCCTAATAAATAAATATATTATGCAAAATTACAAATGCTGCTTTCAGACTTTACGGAGTCGACCACTTTGAACATTCTTCAATATTTTTAAAGTAGCATTAACTTAACACTTCATATATTGGCATGTTATTTAACAGGGAATTTAGGGATTTCTTAGAATATCAAAAACTAAATTGGTATGCATACCTGATATGAGATTTTCATTCGAAAATATTACTCTTGAAAATATGTAATCATAATTTCGACGATGCGTATCATGCTAACATTTTTTTTATTGTTATTATTGTCTTATTGCAGATAACGTCCATTTTCGTCCCTTATGGTGCAACTTGGATGCAATTATATATTTGTATGTGTATGGTATCGGTATTGATAAGTACCAATTTTCTTGTAAATGTTAAAGTTTTGAGAAATAATCGCAAAATCAACGTTTCCGTAATTTTCCTTACAAGGATCGGGAATAGCCTCAAATGTTGGTGATGCTCTGAAACAAGGAAATAATCAACACCAAAAGAAAATCAACCTTGCTGTATTCCTGACAATTGTCGATAAGGACCCGTCTACACACTCATGCAATCTGAACCAAATACATAATCAGTCTTAGAAGATTTGAAAACCTGTGACTACTTTACGGATAGTCAAGATCTAGATCGGGTTGGGGTTGATTTATAACGCTAAAAAATCCAAATGACTTATTTTCATGGATCGTTGAGTATCATCGTGGAAATCATTACATCTGGCACGCTGACGCAAATACTTCCTTCTCTAGCGACCATGTTTTTTCCAAGAATATAATTAAGGTTATGCTTGGGCTTCTTTACTTCTGCTCCATATATCTGAATATGATTGCGTTGCTACACTGAATACGTTTTACCACTTTATTTTAATCGAGGATATCATTAGTCGTGGTTCACTAACAGATGGGCTTCCGTCGCTTCATTGCATTCGAGGATATCATTAGTCGTGGTTCTCTAAAATATTGACTTCCGTCCTTCACTTCAATGTGTTCAAGGATATCATTTCTCGTGGTTCACTAAAATATGGGCTTACGTCCATCACTTCATTGCACTCGAGGATAGCATTAGTCGTCGTTCTCGAAAATATGTGTTTCTGTCCTTCGCTTCAATGTGTTCAAGGATATCATTACTCGTGGTTCACTAACATATGGACTTACGTGCTTCGCTTCAATGTGTTCAAGGATATCATTACTCGTGGTTCACTAAAATATGGGCTTACGTCCTTCCCTTCAATGTGTTCGAGGATATCATTAGTCGTGGTTCAGTAAAATATGGGCTTACGTCCCTCGCTTCAATGTATCCTAGGAAATAATTTCTCGTGATACACTAACATCCGAGGATATCATTATTTGTGATACACTAAAATATGGTCTTCCGTTTTACACTTCAATGTTTCCAACGATATCATTTCTCGTGATACATTAACATATGGGCTTCCGTTTTACACTGCATTGTATCCGATAATATCATTGCTCGTGATCCATTAACATATGGTCTTCCGTTTTACACTGCATTGTATCCGATAATATCATTTCTCGTGATACATTAACATATGGGCTTCCGTTGTACACTGCATTGTATCCGATAATATCATTTCTCGTGATACATTAACATATGGGCTTCCGTTTTACATTACATTGTATCCGATATCATTTCTCGTGATACATTACCATATGGGCTTCCATTTTACACTGCATTGTATCATATACTATTATTTCTCGTGATACATTAACATATGGGCTTCCGTTTTACACTGAATTGTATCCGATAATATAATTTCTCGTTATACATTAACATATGGGCTTCCGTTTTATACATTAACATATGGGCTTCCGTTTTACACTGCATTGTATCCGATAATATCATTTCTCGTGATACATTACCTTATGGGCTTCCGTTTTACACTGCGTTATATCCGATTATATCATTTCTCGTGATACATTACAATATGGGCTTCCGTTTTACACTGCATTGTATCCAATAATATCATTTCTCGTGATACATTAACATATGGGCTTCCGTTCTACACTGCATTGGATCCAATAATATCATTTCTCGTTATACATTACCATATGGGCTTCCGTTTTACACTGTATTGTATCCGATATCATTTCTCTTGATACATTACCATATGGGCTTCCGTTTTACACTGCATTGTATCCGATAAAATCATTGCTCGTGATAAATTAACATATGGGCTTCCGTTTTACACTGCATTGTATCCGATAATATCATTTCTCGTGGACCACTACAATTAGGGCTTCCGTTTCACACTCCAATATATCCGAGTATATAATTATATGTTATACCCTATATCCTTTGAAGCTAGACTTTTCTGATACCGCTAAGTGTTTTCATCAAATTAATATACTTGAATATAATTAATTATCTTTAAATCAGGCAAGCACTTTCATAAGAATGGTAATTCAAATTGTTGCTATTTTGCCCCTTTTCGTATGAGCCTGGTCACATATTGTATCTTCAACTATTGATATGACATAAACATTTGTTTAGAGGGTCACTCAAGAAACAGGACAACCTTAATAACTTGGAATCATGCAAGTGCTTATAGAGGAGAAGAAGTTTAAGATTCAGGCCTGTGCACCCCTTTCTGAAGGTCAATCATCGTTCTTCAAATAGTTTGAATCTTTGTACAATTTGGAAGAAGACCACCAGAGGTACATTCCGGTGAAATTTAATTGATGCAGAATTTTAAATTTTTGGAATTTATAATTTAAAATAATTTCGAAAGAGGCCCAATCAAGACACATTTCCATGGACTTTGGTTGAATTTGCTGCAGTGGTTTTTAAGTGTATGCGTCATTTAAAGCTAAACATTTACGACGACGATGACAATGGACAGACGGACGATGGACAGACGGACGACGGACATAGAGTTATCACAATAGATGACAATGAGCCTTTGGCTCAGCTGATTAAAGTATTATCTCACGAGAGCAGTATTATGTAACGTAGTAGAATCAGTGATGTTACGTGTTTAAAAGCAACATTTTATCGGAAGCTTCACCAAGACCAATTAGTTGCATGTAAGTGGTCAGTGAACACCTTATACATGTGTATTGGTCATCGTTCTCATCGTTCTCAGAAAGGTTGGAGAAGTAGGGAAAATGTGGAAGGAAATAACAATTGCAGCTTATGTTTATGTATTTATTGTTAAGAAGTTGAAAGATCATATCAAAAATAGTAAATATTATGAAACTGCCAATTTTAAAACAAGAGGACCTTGTTGGCAATATATCGCTTACCTGAGTACAACCGCTCACAATTATACACATTTAAGACATGAAGAATCTAAGGAAAATTTGACAGCAGGTTTGGGCAGAATATTTGGCAGTTTCTGCATTATTATATTGAGAAATATGTCAATGATAAAGCAACTTCCACCAAGTAGAAATAATTATCTAAACCGTGTACCAGACTGGGAGAAAGTGTTTGAACAATGCAAAACTGATAAGGATTCAAAATGCAACCTCCATAGTCTTATCAAGATTTTCTTTCATCTGGCCTAGTGACCAATTTGTGCTGACCTGATATGACCCATATTCGAACATGGACTAGATATCATCAATACATACATTCTGACAACGTTTCAAGCTGCTGAAGCAAGACATGCGGCCTCCAGAGTATTAACATGATTTTCCTTCAATTTGGCCTAGTGACCTAGTTTTTAACCAGACATGACCAATATTGGAAATTAGTCTAGATGTCATTAAGATAAACATTCTGACTAAATTTTTTAAAAAAATGTGGCTTCTACAGTGTTGACAAGATGTTCCTTCAATTTGGCTTAGAGACCTAGTGTTTTAATAGACATGACCGATATTCAAACTTGACCTACATATCATCAAAACAAACATTCTGATACAGTTTCAACATGATCAAGTTAAAAATGAAGTCTCCAGAGTGCGATCAATATTTCCCTTCAATTTGGCCTAGTGACCTAGTTTCTGACCCAATATGACCCATATTCGAACTTGAATGACATTGATACCTCCAAAGTGCTTGCCGTTACCTGCAAAGCGCGATCGGGTCGCCCGGTTGAGGGAGAGGTTGGCGTTTGCAAGCTTCTGCTACAACTTAGTTCTTGGTGCATTGGTGGCTGAAGAGGAGAGACATGGTCTTATTCACTTCACTGCGACTCCCCCTCTCGTGGGTACTTCCCTCTACTTCTCCTTCAGTCCTCCCTTCTTTTCTAGGGCATCTTGTAGTACTGTTACTCTGACACTTTTGTGATAAACTGTGTGTTACATTGTTACATTCTGTGAAGACTGGATAATCTGATAAATGATGCGATGAGCCGGCTTTTATAACTCCGGACAATGTCTGCCCGATTTCCAGCCGGCTCTGAGTGGCCGCCGCAAACTATTAGCAAACCTATCGCAAGGTAATTATGACTGGGGTTTAAGTGATACTAGGTAGGCCATATTTATTTCATAGATATGCTTTTGAAAACAATATAAATCTGCAGCAGAATACTTTGGAAACATAAAGGTTGATATCCATATCTCTATGTGCAGACATAAGGCACATTCCTGTAAGCATTTTCTTCGCCATTGACGATCTTCAGTCGGACTTCACGAGACCAAAACTGTGATCACTATCAAACGAATTGTGTGGACATTTGGATCGCTTGAATTCCTTAATCAAGTCGTCATTGATTGACTGTCACGCGACTTCTTTGTTTACAATTTATTTTTCGTCGCACGGGCCCAACGACCCCCCCCCCCCCCCCCCCCACCCCGGTAAATCTGCCACTGCATTTGTCACGCGACTTCCTTGTTTACCATTTTTGTTCGTAGCAATTATCCGGTAAAATTCGCAAACTTATTTTTTTGTTTGGAGTATGTAATTGCAGAATATAAAAAATAAAATGTGACATGCGAAACCATAATGGTAAAATAAGGCAAAAGGATTTGTTTCACAATGGCAAATTACTCTAATTAAACTGAATTGGAAAATCGCCGTAAATACCCGAGCATAGTCGTACTTTTCCGTTCCATGCCGCGAATGTAAATAAACTTCCACATTTGACCTCTCTGGGCATTAATTTCTAAAGCATTTGTTAAACTTATATTGGAGTACTCACGCCGTAAGGTTTTCACTGATGTTCCAACAATATTACAAGACGAATTTTGATGCAGAGCATCAAAGGACGCCGCGCATGATTTTGAAGCATGACTTAAGGGAAGCAGATGTAGTTCAGTACATTTAAATAACGTGTGAAAACAGACAGGATGTAAATATTTCGAACAAGAAGGCCAAATGTCCCTTTATCATAACCAAAAAGGCCAAGATGTGCCTATATTACTCACCTGGCTACCATAGCCTATAATGAAAGGTTACCATACAACATGAAGTTTCTTAATTTGTTACCAATACACGGTTTCAAATCTGCTCTAACTAGATCAATTAGATAAAAAAAACATCACATAGGTGCTTAAATATTAACATGTAATGTCTCTAGTTATAAATTAAGTGTGACACAAGCTTTGGAAGGAGAGGGTGAAGTATATTCTCCTTCGTGTTTATCAGAAGTATGATAACAACAAGAGGCCCAAGAGGGCCAGTATCGCTCCACTGCCAATTAAATCTTCAAACAGCCCCGCGCCCTGGTTGCCATGTTTTTTACCAATCAACATGGCTTGAAGGAATCTGATAGAGGGTCATATATATATATATAAAAGATTTTTTAAGTTTTCACTATAACCATATTATAAGGCAAAAATAGCTCTGCCCTCTGGCGGCCATAGTTTTCGACCAATCAACTTGGCTCGAAACAATCTGAAAGAAGGTCACCCAAGCAACATTTCTACACAATTATTTGAAAATCGGCCTGATACCTACGGAGGAGAAGAAGATTTTTTAAGTCTTCACTACTACACAATTATTTGAAAATCGGCCTGATACCTACGGAGGAGAAGAAGATTTTTTAAGTCTTCATTGGTTTTTTTTTTCGGAAACCAGAATTTTGCATGGATCCCAAACAGTTTGAGGAACTAAGGAGAGATCATTGAGAGGATACTTCCTATGAAGTTTCATCATAATTGGTCCAGTGGTTAGGTAGGAGAAACAGTTTGAAGCAAAACGTTTACGGACGGACGGACGCACGCATGCACGCACGTACGTCCAAAAGGCGTTTGTTGGGTGTTTTCCTTTGATGTTCTCTTGTTGGGTATACCCAACAAGCACATGGTTTATTCCGTAATTATCCCCCCTTTACGGAATAAATAGCAATAATATGTTAATTAGATACCCATAACACAATTGTATAAAAAAAACACTTATCAAAGTGTCTTATAAGGGTGGTGGCTGGGGTTTACGAAAAAACACTATCCAACAAAATTACTCTCGTAAGTACGCACTCACGCACGGACGCACTCACGCACGCACTCACGCAGGACGGACGATTCCCCATGACATAAGCTCGACTGGCTTTCAGCCAGTTGAGTTAAAAACGGAAGTATATAAACAAAAAATACGATATCGCAAATTTCTGAGATAACGAGAAAAGAAAAATATCAAAAAAAATAATCGAGAAATCGAAATGTTCGAACATATTGATATTTTTTTTTTTTTTTTTTTTCTTTTTTTTTTCGATATCTCGAACTTTCCGATATCTCGAACTTTTCGAAAAAGAAAATTATATTTTGTTTCGATATGTCGAACTTTCCGATATCTCGAACTTACCAATTTTTTTTCATATTGTTTTCGATATCTCGAACTTTCCAATATCTCGAAATTTTCGGTATCTCGAACTTGTCGATATCTCGTACTTGTCGATATCTCGAACTTTCCGATAAAGTTCGAGATATCGAGATTTTTTTTTTTAAAGATATCGAAAAGTTATTGGTAAGTTCGAGATATCGAGAAGAAAAAAAAAGAAAAGAAAAAAATTTGCGTGTACAATGACCTCAGACAAATTTCGTACCTAAACCTCTTAATTTGCTAATGTCTAATCGAATGTCTAATGTCTAACTGATCAATTAGACATTCGTTTTTTTAATGTACATTGATCTCTGATGAATTTGGTACATAAATCTCTTAATTTGCGAATGTCTAATCGAATGTCTAATGTCTAATTGACCAATTAGACATTCGTTTTTTTAATGTACATTGATCTCTGATGAATTTGGTACCTAAATCTCTTAATTTGCGAATGTCTAATCCAATGTCTAATGTCTAACTGATCAATTAGACATTCGTTTTTTGCATGTATAATGACCTCCGACGAATTTGGTACCTAAATCCCTTAATTTGCGAATGTCTAATCGAATGTCTAATGTCTAACTGATCAATTAGACATTCGTTTTTTGCATGTATAATGACCTCCGACGAATTTGGTACCTAAATCCCTTAATTTGCGAATGTCTAATCGAATGTCTAATGTCTAACTGACCAATTAGACATTCGTTTTTTTAATGTGCAATGACCTCCGACGAATTTGGGTTATAGATCTTGTAATTTGCGAATGTCTAATCGAATGTCTAATGTCTAACTGACCAATTAGACATTCGTTTTTTTAATGTACATTGATCTCTGACGAATTTGGTACCTAAATCTCTTAATTTGCGAATGTCTAATCGAATGTCTAATGTCTAACTGACCAATTAGACATTCGTTTTTTTAATGTGCAATGACCTCCAACGAATTTGGGTTATATATCTTGTAATTTGCGAATGTCTAATCGAATGTCTAATGTCTAATTGACCAATTAGACATTCGTTTTTTGCATGTACAATGACCTCCGACGAATTTGGTACCTAAATCCCTTAATTTGCGAATGTCTAATCGAATGTCTAATGTCTAACTGACCAATTAGACATTCGTTTTTTGAATGTACAATGACCTCCGACGAATTTGGGTTATAGATCTTGTAATTTGCGAATGTCTAATTGAATGTCTAATGTCGAATTAGACATTCGATATTTAACATTTGCGATTTTTCTGAATGTCTAATTGAATGTCTAATGTCTAATTAGACATTCGATAATCAAAATTAGCGAATGTCTAATCGAATGTCTAACGTCTAATTAGACATTCGAATATTTTTTTTGAATGTCTAATGTCTAACGTCTAATGCTCTGCCAACTTCACACACTTTTATAAATAGGCAAAAACATCCGGCGAATTTTGGGCCCGTAAACTAAACAATTAAAAACGCGTAGCCTAGAAAGTTTGGGAAAAGTGAACTTTTTCTCTGAGCTTTGATGAATTGGGTCAGGGCCGTAAACCAAACAATCAAAAACAGCGTAGCCTAGACAGTTGGGGAAAAGTTATTAAATACAAATTAAATGTGTATAAAGTTTTGTAATAACGGTAGAAGACAAACGTATTTTGTATCTTGTTGTTTCTTAAATCAGTTAATACAATTTATTGATTCATAAAGGTTGTTTGTTTCAATCAAACAACAGAGGTTTTTTTAACAATAATAACATTGGTTTCTCCCTTTTCGATTACGTCACCCCATGGTACAAAATTAAAACCTATCCCATACTGACGCCGCGCTCCCACGCGGCGTCAATAATGATCTTTTTTGGGAGATCTTAACCCTTTAAATGCAATTTTGTTGTGCAGTCTCTCTCAAAATGCGTTGTTACGGTGTTAATAGCAATTGACAGGCTGCCAACTCCGAAAAAAAGGTTTTACTACTATGACAGTGTGTGTATACCACGTGACTTTTGACGTCATATTTGCATCGTCAGACAGCAATAATTGATCTTGATTAGAAGTAAAAAACAATGGTAACGTTTTTATTTCTTCATCCTTTTTAATGAAACATGGTGCAGTCTACGCCGCTTACAATGTCCTATCTCCGGGTTTTTACAGGAGATTGATTGGTGGTCTAGTTTTTTCAAACACTTCGACGAACCTGTTCTCAAAATCCAGTTTTGATAATGCTCCGGTTGTCGGCGATCTTAATACATTTTGAGAAAAGGTTCGTCGAACTAAACCACTAATCAAACTCCGCTAAAACCCGGAGATAGGGCTCTGTAAGTGGCGTAGACTGCGCCATGTTTCATTAAAAATGATGACGAAATAAAAAAGTTACCTTTGTTTTTACTTCTAAACCGAAGTAAAATATTGCAGATCGCCGTAGCATTTGTGACGTAAAAGTCACGTGGTATACACACACTGTATGACCAGGGGCTGAAGCTCCAGGCCCAACATTGGAAATGATTGCTTTCACTCCATGGCGCTCAGGGTTGTTGGGTTAGCATCACGACTGAGTCGCTGGTGTCGAGATAAATGGACCAACAGTATTGGTAGCTTAGCCCAGAAAACGACTTGATTAAACTGATACATTGTTGAAAGTGGCATGAAATACCAAACAAACAAACACGAGCAACATTGTATCTATTGTAATTGTAATTGTATTGTAATGTATTGTCACATAGGACCGAACCATAGACATCTGATACAGATGAGTGGAAATTGTTATCCTTTTTCTAAAAATGTTTTAAATTCTATATCACAACAAATCTTCCAATTATTCAGACATCATATATTCTTCATCAGATATGTTCAAACGATATGCCTAAAAATAACAAATCACACAAACGGTTAGTAAGTAAATTGCTTATTGCAATGGTGGAATTATTGCTGAAATGGGTCTGCATGTTTTCACCTTTGGCGTGAATGGCTTCTGGTCCTTCGGTTTGGTGTATCTGTCGATGGCGTACTGAAATATGCAGAAACCTTTGCGTTAACTATATGTATATGAAACAGTGATACTTACATGAAATAAGACATGAACTACAGTTTACATTCAATGACTGCAATAAGTTGTTGCACTTTTCTATGATATGCTTGCCGTACATGTACATTCAACAACAGGTAGTAGTACACGACTTAACCCTTTCCCTCATACGACAATTCTGCAGCATACGACTTTGAACGTATTTTGTCAAAACATAGAAAATCTCCACAATTGAATGGATAACCTATGACAAAAAGTGGAAAACTATGTGGCAAAAGGAGAAATTGCACGTTTTGTGCAATTTCTTCTTATGTCACTATGTTTTCAAAAAGCCGTCTGCTGCAGAGTGATAGTCAGAAAGCGTCTATATGAGGAAAGGGGTTACATGTTTGTATCGACGACTAGACCCTCTGTTTGCCTTCAAATTTCTTCGCACAATTAGCAAGCTTATTGTATGCTATGGATCTGAATTTCAGGGTTATGTATGAAATGACAACATTGAAAACGTTCATATTCAACGCTTTAGTCCTGTCCCTTACACAACAAATCTGCAGGAGACGACTTTGAAAACATCTAGACAAAAATGTAAAAACTCTCTGTAAGTGAAAGTATATATATTGAATAAAGTTAAAAACGTCTGCGGTCGTCTACTTCGCCATAAACATATTTATTAGAAGTGTTTTGACCATGAATTGTGGAATATATTTAAGTAAATGACTACGTTAATATAAATAGTTAAACACTTGTTAAGACATGAAATATTTTGGCATTTTTATTAGCGAAAAAAAGAAAAGTTGAAATCTGCTAGTTAAGTATTAATTAGCTCTAATTAAGATTGGTGGAATTGGACCAAGAGGAGAAAACGTCCTAGCACTATACATACCGATGGTACCTTGTGTATTGAAGCACACAGCGATCGCTCTGTCGACGTCTCGATGGCGAGTTTAACCCTTTCCTTCGTGCTGTTATCCCACGTGGTCTTATTAGCTAGATATGCAACGGCTTCACCTTCGGGAACCTGAAATTATTATTTTGATATTCGTCAGGCATATCAAAATACTATTATTACTAGTATATAAGTGCTACCCATCCTGAAATTATTATTTTGATATTCGTCAGGCATATCAAAATACTATTAATACTAGTATATAAGTGCTACCCATCCACCCCTCCCCCCCCCCCCCCCCAACCCACACACACACTACGCAAAAAAGCAATCGTCTTGCATTTGCAAAAAGAAGAGATAATAATCAACCTTCGTATGAGCCGTCCCACGAGAAAACCAACATTATGGGTAATGTATCGACCCAGATGTCCGCGCAGACTGATCCGGGCCGGCACATTTCGTCTCAAGAGAATAGAGGGATAGAGTACTGAATACTGAATCAGAAAATCCACAGGAGGCGAAAAGTGAGTGTCCGGGTTAGCCCGCGCGGCAAGCCTAGGCTGATCCGTGTCGATACCTTACGCAGAGTCCACAATGTTGTTTTTCTCGAGGGACGGCTTATATATATATTATAAAACCTAGACTGTGTGTAATACTGTCACGAATTTTTGACAGAATGTAACAGAACAGTTTCTTTATTTCTCTTAGGTAGATATATTGTACAGCATGAGGAATACCAATAGATACATAATTTCAGTCACGTAAACAAGTGTTGTTAATAACAAAGATACGGTCCTACGGAGCCCCTAAAGTGACATTCAATATATTGTTTTAGTATGCAAATAAAACAGCTAATTTGCATATTAAAAAAAAGTATCGCATTTTTATTTCGTTTTTACGAAATAATAATTCGATACTTTTTTTTAATATGCAAATAAGCCAATTTATTTCGTATTAACGAAATAATCATTTCGTTTAAACGAAATACTTATTTCGTAAAAACGAAATAAAAATTCGATACTTTTTTTTAATATGCAAATTAGCTGTTTTATTTCGTATTTACGAAATAAATATTTCGTTTAAACGAAATAATTATTTCGTTAAAACGAAATAATAATTCGATACTTTTTTTTAATATGCAAATTAGCTGTTTTATTTCGTATTTACGAAATAAATATTTCGTTTAAACGAAATAATTATTTCGTTAAAACGAAATAATAATTCGATACTTTTTTTTAATATGCAAATTAGCTGTTTTATTTCGTTAAAACGAAATAATAATTCGGTACTTTTTTTTAATATGCAAATTAGCAGTTTTATTTCGTATTTACCATGTGTTACCGAGTTTCCACATGGTTGTCTGATGGTTTTGATTGATTGGTGTTTAATGCCGTTTTCAACAATCAACTTTTCAGTCATATCACGGCAGCCAGTTCACCTAATCATATGTTTCCTGATTTTTTCACACCAGTACTCCACACAACATACTTTGCCAGCCCCGGTAGCTCAGTCGGTAGCGATGCGGGCTGTCAATCCAGGGGTTTGTTAGTTCGAATCCCGGCTCGGCCAACTTTCTTACCGACGATTGACAAAAGTCAATGCGACATGCGTCATTCGTCTTCCACCAATGGGCTCAGTCTATGTGGAAAAGCAGCCAGTTGCTTGGGAAGATTGCTGTGTGGAGTACTGGTGTGAGAAAACCAGGTAATGCATGAGTAGGTGAACTGGCCACCGTGATATAACTGAATTTTTTTTAAAAACGGCGTTAAACCCCAATCAATCAACAACATACTTTCCACGCAACTGGCTGCTTTTCCACATCGACTGTTAGCCCATTGGTGAAAGACGAATGACGCTTGTCGCAGTGGTTTTTGTTCAACATCGTAAATAATGTTTGCCGAGCTGGGGTTCGAACTCACAACCCCTAGATTGACAGCCCGCGTCCTTACCGACTGAGCTACCGGTGCTCGGCTGATGGTAGACTCGAGATATTTATTTTAATTTATTAATTTACTTAATTAAACAGCGCAAATTTGTATATTAAAAAGTTTTGAATACTAACTATTATTTCGTAAATAAGAAATAAAACGGCTTATTTGCATATTAAAAAGAAATGTCGAATAGTAAGTATTATTTCGTAAATACGAAATAAAACGGCTAATTTGCATATTAAAAAAAAGTGTCGGTATTAATTATTTCGTTTAAACGAAATAAGTATTTCGTTTAAACGAAATAAGTATTTCGTAAATACGAAATAAAACAGCTAATTTGCATATTAAAAAAAAGTATCGAATTTTTATTTCGTTTTTACGAAATAAGTATTTCGTTTAAACGAAATGATTATTTCGTTAATACGAAATAAATTGGCTTATTTGCATATTAAAAAAAAGTATCGAATTATTATTTCGTAAAAACGAAATAAAAATGCGATACTTTTTTTTAATATGCAAATTAGCTGTTTTATTTGCATACTAAAACAATATATTGAATGTCACTTTAGGGGCTCCGTACGGTCCAAACAAAAAGGATTTCGTTATATATTAATTTATTTAGAAAGAATGAAAGTATAATATAAATAAATGCCAGAAATATATACGCCAGAAGAGCATTCATAATTTGGATTCTTTTCTTTTTACAATTTAAGAACTTTAAATATAGAGACATGTGGAGAACTAACACTGCCAGTGTCGTGTAGGCAGAGCTCTAGGTAAGGAGCGTTTTGCTTGCTCTAAAATACTTATTTTATCGGCTAACCCTATATTATAGGTACTAAAAAGAATCGTCGAAATGCGACGATTCTTTTGAGTAACTACAAAATAGGGTTTGGTTGGATAATAAGAGAGATATTGTGGGGAAAAGAGCTGTAAACCCATCCTTATCTGGACCTCTGTGTAGACCTTGAACCCATGTCTTTGCATGCCGAATAGTTGTCAGTGTGTGTAGATAATACTCAATAACTAGCGGCAATAATGTTTGTTCGGTTATAATTTATCTGCCCCTCGGGTTTTCGTCTCATGCTCATTTTGAAGACATGTTCGCCGTTTAACCCTTTCCCACATACAAAAAATCTTCAGCAGACGACTTTGAACATATTTTGTCAAAAAATGGAAAATCTCTATAATAAATGCATAACCAATGACTAAAAGTAGAAAACATTGTGGCAAAAGGAGAAAGTGCTGACCATGAGCAATTTCTTCTTTTGCCATAATGATTCCAAAAGTCGTCTGCTGCAGATGCGTCAAAAAGCGTATACATGACGGCAAGGGTTAAACGGCTGTTTCGCAACTTCAAGTTTGGCTGTGTGTTTGAAAGAAGACACGGATACGATCAACGAGTTTGCATGACTTCTCGTCTACAAATGAGCGGTCCCGCGAGAAAACCAACATTGTGGACTCTGCGTAAAATATCGTCCCGGATCAGCTTAAGCATGCCGCGCATTCTTACCCGGGTAGACACTTTTCGCCTCCTGTGGATTTTCTGTTTCAGGAATCATTAATCTATACCTCAATCCCTCTGAGACGGGGTGTGGTCGGCCCGGATCAGTCTGTGCGTACTTCGCAAGCTGATCTGGGTCGATACTTTACGCTGAGGCCATAATGATAGATTTCTCGCGGGACGGATCAAATGTACAGTTTGTGTTATTTTCGAGATGTCATCGACATTACTAGATATTCATGCGAGTTTTGGGGATATGATAACCAGTTATATTCGAGATGTCATCGACATTACTAGATATTCATACGAGTTTTGGGGATCTGATAAACATGCGATTTACTTATTCATCATAAGATGAGATTTTGGTTCTGGAAATTGCAAGAAATACTCTTTGATCACAGTTTAAGATACGGCGATAACTTTATGCTCCTGAAAGCTAATTCCAATATCACGTTGCTTTTTGTAGAGGAAGGCGTTTAATCCTAATTTGACTCTCTAGCCATTTCAGGGTACTAAAATTAATCGTCTTAACCCTTTACCTCATACTACAATTCTGCAACAGACGACTTTGAACATATTTTGTCAAAAAAGAGAAAATCTTTAAAATTGAATGGATAACCTATGAATAAAAGTGGAAAACATTATGGCAAAAGGAGAAATTGCTCGTTTTGAGCAATTTCTACTTTTGTCTCTATGTTTTTAAAAAGCCGTCTGCTGCAGATGACATTAGACAATTGTATCCACATCATGGGTTGTTGGTTGGAAAATAAAAGCTTTATTTTGGGGGAGTAGAGCTGTTTATCTCTCCTTATCTGGACTTCTGTTTATTAGGTGATGCATAGCCCCGGTAGCTCTGTCGATAGCGACGCGGGCTGTCAATTCAGGGGTTGTGAGTTCGAACCTTAGCTCGGGCAATATTCTTTCCGGCGATTGACAAAAGTCACTGTGACAATCGTCATTCGTCTTCTACAAATGGGCTAACAGTCTATGTGGAAAATCACGCAGTTGCTTTGTAAATCTGTTGTGTGGATTACTAGTGTGGGAAATCAAGGAAACACATGGGTAGGTGAAACAAGACATATCTTTAACAATGATAAACGGCGATCAATATGAGAAAACACTAAGAAATGGAACACGCAGTAATCTATGCGTTTACCAAAGGCTAAGCGGCCATCTCCATCCAGCTTCAGTTTCTATAAATAGATTATCAAGGCCGAGAATACGCCACATGAATGGAGATTACGCGAGGCTCCCAAGAGATGTATAAGTTTCATTTGACGGTAAATAACTGAAAACTTATTATGTTATTAGTGCCTCTCCAACTTAACTATGAACCAATCAAAACGTTTCATTTCCTTTATTTCTTCGACATTATACATTAAATACAACATTTGATTGGTCTACAATCTAGATCATTTGTTTAACATCTAGGTCAAAACTGAGGTTAAACAGCTATCGCCGAAAAATGCTGAAAATACGTTAAACCCCAATCAATCAGTCAATCATTATAATATAAAGTGATAATCTGTTGTTGAATTTCTTTCCATAAATAGCTGATTGATAACTATAAGTATAACCGCTCTTGTCGTAAATAGCTGATTGATAACTATAAGTGTAACCGCTCTCGTCTGAAATAGCTGATTGATAAATATAATTGCAACCTCACTTCTTTTTCAATCCAGTGTGCCATATGTGGGTACTTTTATTCTTTGTGAATTGCATTAACACTGTGATATAACTAACTATTTGTGACGATAAAGTTTCCTTTATCACCCTCCGGGAAATTAGAGACTGGGTATACTCTTACAATTCTGCAGCGGGATTCCAGAGAAAGGTAACTCCGAATTGCGAATGGCGTGAATATGCGTTTTTGGAATTAAGACAACGATATATATATATATATATATAAGAATGTATCTGAAAGATGGAACGGGGGAATCAAATTTCTAGAGAAAACGGTTATAAGGAATACGTTTGCTTTGGAACGATGGCAATCCATCTCTTCAGCAATTAAAGTTTTATATATCTTTACAAATAATTTCTGTGTGGGTTTAACTTTTCAACATCTTGTGTTAACTCCTGGCAATATTGAAATTCGTGCAAACAATACAGATTCAGGTGAGTCAGCTCGTAACGAGATGTCTCAACTGAAATCTGCATCGTTTGCATTTTAGTTATCAAAATATGCCAACACTTTTATATCAGGAAAAATGGAGTCGCCCAATGTTGAGCATGGAAGAGTCTAATTTAAGGAATTCCGCGCTGAAAGAGTTAATCAAATGTGACAATAGTAGAGCGGCATCTGGCGATAAAGGTTCTCGTGGAAGATAGGGGTGCAGTGGTAGAGCGGTCGGCCTCTAGTACCAAAGTGACTGGTTTCGAATCCCGTTATGAGCTGAAAGCTTGTTTCGCAATCGATGTAAAATAAATCAGTTTAGTGAACCAGTCTTCATTGTTCGTTTACATGATATATATATATACATGTATTTTCTAAACGTTTTACCACATACTAAAAATCTGCAGCATCTAGGGTCAAAATGTGGAATATCTCTATTAATGAGATCTCTAATTAGTAAACACAGTTGAAAACATTGTGACACAAAGAGAAATTGCTAATTACAGTCGTGTGCTGTAGATGCGTCAGAAGGCGTCTTTAAATGTT
Organism: Serripes groenlandicus; assembly: GCA_031761405.1. Taxonomy (NCBI): domain Eukaryota; kingdom Metazoa; phylum Mollusca; class Bivalvia; order Cardiida; family Cardiidae; genus Serripes; species Serripes groenlandicus. The sequence continues at coordinate 37,060,879 of JASEVX010000002.1, forward strand.
TTAAAGTGGGTTAAAATAAATAAGTTAAGTAGTCGTTCAACACCCGTTGGGAAAGGCCGTAAGAGCCATTATTGACAGAAGCGGTTCAGTTCGCTATTTTAGTTCATCGAGCGTTGGGACGTAACTATGCACGTGTCATGCGAAAATGCGTCTTATTTCATTGCTGGTTTGTTAACGCTTTCCCTCATATAGACGCTTTCTGACGCCTCTGCAGCAGACGGCTTTTTGAAAACATAGTGACAAAAGAAGAAATTGCACAAAACGTGCAATTTCTCCTTTTGCCACAATGTTTTCCACTTTTAGTCATAGGTTATCCATTTAATTTTAGAGATTTTCTACTTTTTGTTAAAATATGTTTAAAGTCGTCTGCTGCAAAATTGTCGTATGAGGGAAAGGGTTAAAGTGGTGTCGAGGCGAAACTGGAACAATGTAGGACTATAGTGTTCGCCAGCTGGTGCAAATAGGCTTATGCACAGACGCGTCAGATATTTTCGTTGTTCGCATGTGCGATACAAGATACAACATTTTTATATCGCAATTTAGTCCACCGGTAAATAATACAACATAATCGAAACGTATATACAACAAATCGAGGGCTTGGCGTGAAACGGTTGTAACTAAAATCGGTATTTTTTTTATCAAGGTTATTCACCTCGCCATAAAATCTTTATAGCGTTAAATCATTTTTCTTGGTAAACAATGAAAATTTAGGTGCCATTGCTCGTTATTTCAAAATAGGATTTAGTTACAACCGTTTCACGCGAAGCCCTCGAAATAGTGATGAAAAACACTATAACACTGATACGTGAAGCTGAGTAAGCATTACGGTTTTGAAAGAGTTTCGAGTTCCTCTCTATCGACATCACAAAGTGTATATGGTATATCTGCGCTCTAAACTCTGTAATTCGCCCTCCCGTGTGTTGTTTGATTTTCTCAAATATTATACTTTTTTGCAACTGTCTGCTGCCGTCTTATTTTCATGTAATTTCTATTTTAACATACCATAAAAAAAAAAATTCATTCGAAGATGTTTCATCTTCTTAGAAAGACATTTCTTGAAATCAAAACGTCGTTATTGCTGTTTTTTGTCAACACCATCGTTGTTGTTTATTAGAAATGAGGAAGTGAAAACACGTAAGTGGTCTCGTATGCTTTGCGTTTCGACCAATTAAAAATAATCCAGCTTCCTAATCGGAAATATTTAACTCTTTTACTGACGAATTCGACCCTTCATGTTGAAAATTTGACAATTCCATTTTTCGTCCAACAGCGAATTTGGAAACAAAACAAGCAAATTCTTGAAATTCATATATCCCCCGCTTTCAGGAAATATTGTAGGAATAAAGTCCGCCGAAAGTGACGATCGAACTTGGCCTAGCTGTTAATGCAGTTAACCTTGTTACCAAGTTTGAAAAAAAAACGGTTCACATTTGTGGCAGTAATTGCACGGAAACAGCAACAAACGACATGTTTTGTTAATCAAGGGGCCACCGAATAAAGTCCGCCGAAAGTGACGATCGAACTTGGCCTAGCCCTTAAGGCATTTAACGTTACCAAGTTTGAAAAAAAAACGGTTCACATTTGTGGCAGTTATTGCACGGAAACAGCAACAAACGACATTTTTAATTAAGGTACTCAACCGAATAAAGTCCGCCGAAAGTGACGATCGAACTTGGCCTAGCCCTTCAGGCATTTAACCTTGTTACCAAGTTTGAACAAAAAAACGGTTAACATTTGTGGCAGTTATTGTACGGAAACGAAGTGTGACAGACAGACGGACAGACAGACGGACAGAAAGACATACGGACAAACCCAAATTAATAACTTCCCTTTTTTCTTCGTGGCAAACAATGCATATTTCAGGAGAGGCAGCTCGTTATGAGCTGTCTCACCTGAATCTGCATTGTTTGCAAAAGCCTTTAATTGCCTTTGGCAACGAAAGGGTTAAACAAGAAAAGAACATGTACGGGTTGGCTCATTCATTTCAATATTCAATAGTTATTATCAATCTAAACATCCTAAATATCATTAAAAACCTTATTCTTTCAGATACAAATTCAATACGTAGAACTTACAAGTTCGATTGTGCTAATTCTGTTTTTGTTTTAACATAGTTTCTTGGAATACATGAGAAAAGAAAAATATGTTGTACAGAAATTGGTCTAATACATCTCCGGTTTGCTATATAATAAGGGGAAAACAAGAGGAATACAATTATAGATTGTGTTTGTACTAATTGTGTCTTTAATTAACCATAGTGTCTTGGAATACATGAAAAAACAGAAATATGATATACAGAAATGGGTCGTAATGCTTCGCCGGTTTGCTTTATATTAAGGGGAATACAAGAGGGATATACTTCGGGAAATAAGATATATACGTTTGTTCGATTCTTCTAAATTAAGCCGGACATTGGATGTCTTGTTGCGACTGCGTACCTGTGTCTACACAGTTCGCTCAAGAAGTAATATTTAATATCTCACGATGTTGCTTGTAAAGTATAAAACGCCCATTGTATTACATGCTGTATTTATAATGACATCATTTATCTACGGAAAGGTCATCTATGTATATGTTCTGTTTCAGCGCCAAACTTCCTAAAGTAGACTATTTCATGTGCTTAATCAGGCGAGTCTATTTTTCTTGTAATAAAAGTGTTGGAAAATGTGGGTAACTAAAAGGCAAACAATGCTTATTTCACGTGAGAGAGCTCGTTACAAGCTGACTCACGTGAATCTGTATTGCTTGCAAAACCGCCAACATTGCTATTATCGCTGAATGATTTAATGATGCCTGCTTCTATACCGTTAGCAGAAACCTCGGCGACATTCCTCCACAGTTTAGTTTGGCGCGACCTATACAGTTTATTAAATTTTGAATTTTACGATCATAACTTACTTCAGACATTGGTGTGAGTTATAAATGAGAGTTCGCGAATTATGTATGGAATAAGAAGGATATATCGACTCTCTTAACACGTTGCGTTCAAAACCAGTATATTCCACTAATTTGATTCCTTATTGAGGTCTTAATATCACGATGACTGGATGCAGTTTAAATATCTTTATATCACGTTGCAAAATGTAGTTTAAATATACATATCTTTATATCACGTTGGCAAATGAAGTTTAAATAAACATGTATTTATATCAAGTTGGCAAATGTAGTTTAAATAAACATGTATTTATATCACATTGGCAAATGCAGTTTAAATATACATGTATTTATATCACGTTGGCAAATGTAGTTTAAATAAACATGTATTTATATCACGTTGAAAAATGTAGTTTAAATATACACGTATTTATATCACGTTGGCAAATGTAGTTTAAATATACATGTATTTATATCACGTTGGCAAATGTTGTTTAAATATACTTGTATTTATATCACGTTGGCAAATGTTGTTTAAATATACAAGTATTTATATCACGTTGGCAAATGTAGTTTAAGTATACATGTATTTATTTAAATCACGTTGACAAATGTAGTTTAAATATAAATATTTTTATATCACGTTGGCAAATGCAGTTTAAATATACATATCTTTATATCACGTTAGAAAATGTAGTTTAAATATACATATCTTTATATCACGTTGGCAAATGTAGTTTAAATATACAAGTATTTATATCACGTTGGCAAATGTAGTTTAAATATACATGTTGTTATATCACGATGGCAAATTATTTTAAATAAACATGTATTTATATCACGTTGGAAAATGTAGTTCAAATATACATGTATTTATATCACAGTGACAAATGTAGTTTAATTATACATGTATTGATATCACGTTGGCAAATGTAGTTCAAATATACATGTATTTATATCACAGTGACAAATTTAGTTTAATTATACATGTATTTATATCACGTTGACATATGTTGTTTAAATATACATGTATTTATATCACGTTGGCAAATGTAGTTTAAATATGCATATATGTATATAACGTTGGCAAATGCAGTTTAAATATACATGTATTTATATCACGGTGGCAAATTTGGTATAAATATTCATGTATTTATATAACGTTGGCAAATGTAGTTTAAATATACATGTATTTATATCACGTTGGAAAATGTAGCTCAAATATACATGTATTTATATCACAGTGACAAATGTAGTTTAATTATACATGTATTTATATCACGTTGGCAAATGTAGTTCAAATATACATGTATTTATATCACAGTGACAAATGTAGTTTAATTATACATGTATTTATATCACGTTGACAAATGTTGTTTAAATATACATGTATTTATACTACGTTGGCAAATGTAGTTTAAATATGCATATCTTTATATAACGTTGGCAAATGCAGTTTAAATATACATGTATTTATATCACGGTGGCAAGTTTGGTATAAATATTCATGTATTTATATAACGTTGGCAAATGTAGTTTAAATATACATGTATTTATATCACGTTGGTAAATGTAGTTTAAATATACATGTTTTTATATCACGTTGGTAAATGTAGTTTAAATATACATGTTTTTATATCACGTTGTTAAATGTAGTTTAAATATACATGTTTTTATATCACGTTGGTAAATGTAGTTTAAATATACATGTTTTTATATCACGTTGGTAAATGTAGTTTAAATATACATGTTTTTATATCACGTTGGTAAATGTAGTTTAAATATACATGTTTTTATATCACGTTGGTAAATGTAGTTTAAATATACATGTTTTTATATCACGTTGGTAAATGTAGTTTAAATAAACATGTTTTTATATCACGTTGGTAAATGTAGTTTAAATATACATGTGTTTATATCACGTTGGTAAATGTAGTTTAAATATACATGTTTTTATATCACGTTGGTAAATGTAGTTTAAATATACATGTAGTTGTTGAAGGGTTTAATGTATGTTTTGATACAGTTATAAGAGTATAACACGAAATTGCCTAGTTACTCAGCAAATAATGCTAGAATGGGCATTATGTCAGCTGTGTAATTTGGCAATTTCGTGTTATACTCTTATAACTGTACCAAAACATACATTAAACCCTTATAATTACAGTTTAAGAAAAAAACAGCTATTTTTCATCGAAAGAATTTTTTGAAAAGGGACATATAAATTGAAAATTGGGATCTCTTTTTTATGTTAAAAAAATCTTGAACTCGTTTAATAAAACTTTATATGAAATGACAACTCATGTCAGATCCTATATATGTAAGAAGAGCGAACAAAGTTTATGAGTTATGAATAGCGTAACCGAAAGGAAAGGATTTATAATTCTAAAACAAGAAAGGTATTTTCCGAAAGTAGTTCCGTGAACTGGTCATGTGATCAATTGCAGTTATTGGAAAATAAAGTAAATTACTTTTAGTCACGTGATCGGTTTTGAACCAATCAAAACGAGCGATTCACAGTGCTTTTGAAGCAACTGCAATTATATAACGTTGAGTGAATGCAGTTCAAATATCTTTAATAACGATAAGTGAAAGTGGCTTTAAGTTCTCTATATCACGATGAGTTAAGTCGGATTCAAGATCTTTATATCGCGATGAATAATTGATTTTGGTTAATACGCCACTTGTACTTGACTTGATATCACGGCGACATCACAACCTCTGCTACTACTTGATTAGTATGATAACAAGTCTCAGGGAAGTGTAGATAAACGATCGAAAGCCTAAACAAGAAATATCTTTAAAAAAGATAAACGGCGATCAATATGAGAAAACACTAAGAAATGGAACATGAGCATTCAAGGACGAGAATACGTCACATGCCTGGAGATTACCCGAGGCTCCCAGGAGGTGTATAAGTTTCAATTGACCATAAATAACTGAAAACTTATCATGTTTCAAAAATAATTAATAATTTGTTCTTAAATATTATATTTCATGCGTTTTCACTGATTTTTTTCACTGAAATTTATTTCTTAAAGAAAACAATTAAAGGTAAGTATGCAGAACATTTCATTTTGAAACTTCACCTTATTAGTGCCTCTCGTAGGATTGCCAACTTAACTACGAACCAATCAAAACGTTTCATTTCCTTTATTTCTTCGACATTATTCATTAAATACAACATTTGATTGGTCTACAATCTAGATCATTTGTTTAACATCTAGGTCAAAACTGAGGTTAAACAGCTATCGCCGAAAAAATAGGTCCGCATTTTATAAACTCATTTAACGGACGTAACGGATGTATATATATATATATATATATACACGTTGGTGTGTGTCCGTGTGAATGTGCGACTATGTGATGATTAACATAGATAAATTATACTTTATGACTAGATGCCGTATTCTCTTTTATTATACCTCACGTGACGTTGTATGTTAAATTCTCATATACTCATGAAGGCCAATGTCTTACTGTCTCATGCTAACAGTACGTTTTTGACCGGTTAACAGTATACTGTTACATGGCACGCGCGTGAAAATGTTGGTTACGCACGTGCATGACGTCATTTCAAACAATAACGTCACCTTTTAGATGCGCGTGCCATGTAACAGTATACTGTTAACCGGCATATTCATATGTGTGTGTTACATTGTTGAAGATCTACCCATGTTCAACTTCCCTACAAAGGTATAGAAAAAAATGAATAAAGGTGTGATTTTGTTCGGTATAATAAAATAAATATTGCATGACTTCCAATGTGACAGTACATATTGTCAACATTCGGGTAAATACTGTTAACCTCGGCTTCGCCTCGAGTAACAGTATTTTCCTCATGTTGACAATATCGTTGGACATTCCATTTTCGTGAGCCTCCCTTTTTCGTGACGTCACTATTTTCGGGCTTATATCACGTGACTTTGTCCTTGCAGCCGATTTGGAAATGTAAAATTAATTCCCAATGGCCAAAGTATTTGCTGACATATTTCAACAATAAAATGCATCTTAAACAGTTTTGTTACTTGTTGTCATGGGAGGAATAGCCAAAATACCCTTATTTTTTATATACCAAATTTAAAGAACAGTTTAAACCTCCAAAAAGTGGAAAAATCGGACATGAAAATTTACCGTAAAAAGAGTATTTTGTTATTTACAAAATGCCGGCTAGGGTCATGTGATTTGTTTGACCTAGTTAGGTCAATGCAATTTTTCATTGGATTTCACATTCCTAAAGGTGCTTACGCATAGAGATGTAAAATAACTAAAATATTTTAAATAATATCCCATTAGAAATATGGCAATTTTGAAATCTGTATTGATCTTTGTGATGATAAAAATATAGGATGCTTACAGGGTACCAAATATCCATGCAAACCCTTTAGGTTGACACAGTGGGATAAAAAATGAGAAGGAAAATAACCTTAACGAAGATTCAAAGTTGAGTAATTAAAAAAAAAAGGTTCATATTTAAATCAAGGATAATTTCAAATTAATTGGTTTAAACTATATAAAATGTTTAATTGCTTCAGATTTTTAGTTTTCAATATGTTACGACCTATTGCCCCTTTTAATTTTTTTTTTTTTTTTTGTGTGTTACCTTTATGGAAACTGCAAAGTGCCAAAATAATGACGTCACGAAAATAGCATAACAATTTCGGCTTCGGACTTGTTGAACACATGTGTATTCAAGATTATTTGTTTGTGTGAATTATTAGTTTTCAAAGGATGTTTTGCTCGAAACTTGGAGGAAATAAATAAATCTTTCAAATAAGAAAGTTCGTATCATTCATTAAGCCTTCTGCATGTTTTGTTTTTGAAGCCTTACACTCACGAATTATGGATGCTCGAGGATATGTACTGTCACACTGGAAGCCATGCAATATTTATATAATGTTAAACCTTTACCACGTACAGAAGCAACATGCTATTCCATATGTATTAACTTCTTATATATGTATACATGTATACTATATATACGGAATATTACGTTGCGGGAGCGATAAAAGGGTTTGTATTGCACGACAAGTAGCGTGGAAAAATCGATATCTTACGAGACCGAAGGTCGAGTAAGATATGGATTTTCCCACGCTACGAGTCGTGCATAACGTACCCATTTATCGCTCCCGCAACGTAATCTTCCATTTATTATATACCTACGATCTATGAAGAGCGAAAAAACTATTAAATATACATATTCAATACATTGTTTATTGGGGATACCTCGCTGAAAGTATTCCGCGCACTGTCTGACGTCACAATCTTGTATTTACACCGCATGTAGGTACGGAATTTTAATCTGTCGTGGTGTATTTGCGCATGTCAATCTGCATGTATTTCCACCGGAAAATGTACAGGCATATAATAAAAACGGATAGGAATGTTATCAGTTAACTACCCCCGATCAAGTAACTGCAATACATCATTTAAAATGTTTTGAAAAATGGAGAAATTGCTCGATGTTATCAGATGGCGTCTGCTGCAATGCGTCAACTATCCTCTGCTATGATGCAGCAGGTTAAATCGGCCAACAGTTAATCCTTTCCTACCTGTAGACGCATTTTGACGCAATAGCAGCAGACGTCTTTTTAAAACATTGTGGCCAAAGGTAAAATTGCTTATGATGAGCAATTTATCGTTTTGCCACAATGTTTTCAACTTTATTTAACAATTAAGCTATCTTTTATCGAGATTTTCCCCGTTTTTGTAAGCATGTTTTCAAAGTCGGCTGCTGCAGATTTGCTGTATGTATATGGGAAAGGGTTAAATAGAGAGCAATCAATTTCACCGGAGCCAGACAAATTTGAACAATGGGTTTTGCTCGAGCAATGGAAGACGGTGAATTAACATGGAGGCGAAGATTGATGGGCCGTTCTGAATAATTCATTGACGTATCGGGATGAAAAAAAAGATTGCAATCGAAGAGAATGTTAACTTTTAGTCATTAATAATGGACAGTTTGAATATTTCCCGTGAAAGAAAGTCAGACCGCGTCGAATTATCCCACGTCTAACTGGATTCCTAAAAACCGGTGACACCGACCTTTACTTTAACCCCTTCCCGACATACAACAAACCTGCAGCAGACGAATGTGAAAACATAAGGTCAAACATGTTGAAAACCTCTATAAATTAATGTTAAATTGATAAACAAAATAAGTGGTTGGATAAGAAGAAATTGCTCCTTTGCCACAATGTTTTCAAAAGTTGTCTGCTGCAGAGGCGTCAGCAAGCGTGTATATGTGGGAAAGGGGGTTGAACTTAATTTTAATTTTTGAATTATCTCCCCTTGGAAGAGTCCGAGGCGTATGATCTTCATTCATGCATATCTACATATGATGTGTAACCTTCATGTAAAGTTTGAACCAAATCCATTGAGCCGTTTAGGAGGAGTAGTGCTTACAAGAAATGTGGACATACGGACAGACAGACAGACGGACAGACAGACGGACAGACAGGGTGATTCCTATATACCCCCCCCCCCCCCCCCCCCCCCAAACTTTGGCTTGTCTTGGTCTGTTGTATGTACCAAAGTGGGACGTAACGAGCTTTCTCTCCTGATATCTGAATTCTTTCAAATTTCACAAACATTTCAGGTTGGACGAAAAATAGATTGGTCCAATTTTCAACATGGAATAATCGACTTTGTGAATTTCGGTAGTGAACGATCTAAAAGTCAATGTCGTCGTTATCAGGGAAAGGGTTCGTATGTTCTCGAACAACACGTTTTAGAGAGAGTTATTTAAACAGATCCGCTTTAATGTGTTCATGGAGTGTAAACAATCGATGTATGTAGTAATAAAGTCCTAAATCAAACATTGATATTATCGCAGAGTCGTTCTGGTCGTTAAGTGGGAAATAAAACATCATTATTAAGGGAGATATATGTATAGAGTTTATACTATAGCTGAATATCTAACATAAATGCGTGCGGTTAAAAAGAACACCATTATACAGTATGAGTTTGTTCATCGCTTGATTGTTTTTAAAATATTTATTATTTTGTCCTATTTTTTGCTCCTTTTCCCATAAAATGTTTTCTGCATTAGAGCGGTCAAATATCGTCAGAAAATGAACGGGACGTTCAAATGTAGCTATTGTTATGGAGATGGTCACGCTCATAAGTCATTTGTAATCTGATAAAAACTGTAAGATGTTATGCTCATTCGAGAGGAAAAAACTACATGGAGATTGATCGCCTATATGTTCAGCGTAAATGTTGGCCAAACCTCCGCCTACATGTACAACGTAGTTGTCGGCCCACATGTACAAGGTAACTGCCAGCCTACATGTACACAGTTAGTGTCGGCCTATATGTGTAACGTAACTGTCCGCCTTTATGTAAAACGTAACTGTCATGCTTCATTAAAAACATACCTGTTAGCCTATATGTAAAACGTTCCTGTCCGCCTATATATACTGTCCATCTATATGTAAAACGTAACTGTCTACCTATATGTAAAGAATAACTGCCCGCCTACATATAACACGTAATAGTTCGCTTACATGAAAAACTATCCGCCTACATGTAAAACGTAACTATCCGCCTACATGTAAATCATAACTGTCCGCCTACATGTAAAACGTAACTGCCCGCCTACATATAACACGTAATAGTTCGCTTACATGAAAAACTATCCGCCTACATGTAAAACGTAACTAACCGCCTACATGTAAATCATTACTGTCCGCCTACATGTAAAACGTAACTGGCCGCCTACATGTAAAACGTAACTATCCGCCTACATGTAACACGTAACTATCCGCCTACATGTAAAACGTAACTGGCCGCCTACATGTACAACGTAACTATCCGCCTACATGTAAAACGTAACTATCCGCCTACATGTAAATCATTACTGTCCGCCTACATGTAAAACGTAACTGGCCGCCTACATGTACAACGTAACTATCCGCCTACATGTACAACGTAACTATCCGCCTACATGTAAAACGTAAGTATCCGCCTACATATAAAACGTAACTATCCGCCTACATGTAAATCGTAACTATCCGCCTACATATAAAACGTAGCTATCCGCCTACATGTACAACGTAACTATCCGCCTACATGTAAAACGTAACTATCCGCATACATGTAAAACGTAACTATCCGCCTACATGTAAAACGTAACTATTCGCCTACATGTACAACGTAACTATCCGCCTACATGTAAAACGTAACTATCCGCCTACATGTAAAACGTAACTATCCGCCTACATGTTAAACGTAACTATCCGTCTACATGTAAAACGTAACTGTCCGCCTACATGTAAAACGTAACTGTCCTGTTTCATTTCACTGTCACCCTATATGTAAAACATTACTGTCTGCCTATATATACTGCCTATCTGTAAAGAGTAACTGTCTGCCTACATGTAACAAGTAACAGTTCGCCTATATGTAAAACTTAACTATCCGTTTACATGTTACACTTAACTATCCGTCTACATGTAACACGTAACTATCCGTCTACATGTAAAACGTGACTGTCCGCCTACATGTTACAAGTAACAGTTCGCCTACATGTAAAACACAACTAGCCATATACATGTAAAACGAAACTATCCGCCTACATGTAACACGTAACAATCCGTCTACATGTTACACGTAACTATCCGTCTAAATGTAACACGTCACTGTCCGCCTACATGTAACAAGTAACTTTCCGCCTAGATTTAAAATTTAACTATCTGCCTACATATAAAACGTAGCTATCCGCCTACATGTAAAACGTAACTGTCCGCCTACATGTGAAACGTAACTATCCGCCTAGATTTAAAATATAATTATCCGCCTACATGTAAAACGTAACTGTCCGCCTACATGTAAAACGTAACTGTCCGCCTACATGTAAAACGTAACTGTCCGCCTACATAAAAAACGTTACTGTCCGCCTACATGTAAAACAAAACTGTCAGCCTACATATAAAACGTAACTATCCGCCTACATGTAAAACGTAACTACCCGCCTACATATAAAACGTAACTATCCGCCTACGTATACAACGTCACTATCTGCCTACATATAAAACGTAGCTATCCGCCTACATGTAAAACGTAACTGTCCGCCTACATGTGAAACGTAACTATCCGCCTAGATTTAAAATTTAATTATCCGCCTACATGTAAAACGTAACTGTCCGCCTACATGTAAAACGTAACTGTCCGCCTACATGTAAAACGTAACTGTCCGCCTACATGTAAAACGTAACTATCCGCCTTAGTGTAAAACGTAACTGTCCGCCTACATAAAAAACGTTACTGTCCGCCTACATGTAAAACGTAACTGTCTGCCTACATGTAAAACGTAACTATCCGCCTAAGTGTAAAACGTAACTGCCCGCCTACATGTAAAACGTTACAGTTCGCCTACATATGAAACCTAACATTTCGCATACATGTAAAACGTAACTGTCTGCTTTCATGTAAAACAAAACTGTCCGCCTACATGTAAAACGTAACTGTCCGCCTACATGTAAAACGTAACGTTCGCCTACATGTAAAACGTAACCGTCCGCCTACATGTAAAACGTAACGTTCGCCTACATGTAAAACGTAACTGTCCGCCTACATGTAAAACGTAACTGTCACCTACATGTAACACGTAACAGTCCACATACATGTAAAACACTTCATGTAAACATATAAAACAAAACTGTCCGCCTACATGTAAAACGTAACAGTCTGCCTACATGTAAAACGCAACAGTCCGCCTACATGTAAAACGTAACAGTCTGCCTACATGTAAAACGTAACAGTCTGCCTACATGTAAAACGCAACAGTCCGCCTACATGTAAAACGCAACTATCCTCGTAAATGTTAACGTAACTGTCCCCCTACATGTAAAACGTAACTGTCCTCATAAATGTTAAACATTACTGTCCGCCTACATGTAACACGTATCAGTCCACTTTCACTAATCAGTCCGCCTACATGTGAAACGTATCAGTCCGCCTATATGTAAAACGTAACTGTCCTCGTAAATGTAAAACATTACTATCCGCATATATGTAAAACGCAACAGTCCACCTGCATGCAAAACGTATCAGTCCGCCTACATGTAAAACGTATCATTCCGCCTACATGTTAAACGTAACTCTCCGCCTACATGTAAACGTAACTGTCCCCCTACATGTAAAACGTATTAATCCGCCTACATGTTAAACGTAACTGTCCGCCTACATGTAAAACGTAACTGTCCGCCTACATGTAAAACGTAACTGTACCCAGACATGTAAAACGTAACTGTACCCATACATGTAAAACGTAACTGTCCTCCTACATGTAAAACGTAACTGTCTGCCTACATGTACAACGTAACTGTCATCCTGCCTACATGTAAACATAACTGTCCGCCTACAGGTAACATGTAACTGCTCCCCTACATGTAAAACGAAACCGACCCCCTACATGTATAATCCGCAGTCTTCCGCAGACATTGTGGGCGTGGCCTATTTTCTTGATGAAATTACGGATACAGTTACCTATAGATACGGGTGGTTGAGGATAAATGAGGATGTCAGCGGAAGTCAGCGGTTAGATACTTTATCATTGAATTGACATGATGCGGATATATACGGATGACTTACCTTCCATTACTTTCTGCTACCTGTATATGCGGATAGATGCGGTTAGATACCGTCATATATGGACTGTTGCGCATGCCTTGTGGAAAGAAGGGGTCACGTACACAACCGCCATTTGCATTTTGAAAAAAAATTACATCAACAAGTTATTGAAATATTATATTGAATTACTGCTGAAGTTGGAGGATTCTGTCCATAACTAGGATAATCTAGGATTTTTTTGTAGTCTACTAGTGTATACATTGACAAAGAAGCAGCAGAAGGCACACACTCCACCTCCAACACTTTGAAATGTTGGAGAGGGAGTGTGTGCCTTCTTGGAAAGATGCCTCTTCTTCTGCTGCTTCTTTGCAGGCATGTTTATCCGGAAAAATTTCACAAAACTTTGTCAATTTATACACTAGTAGACTACAAAGGTATCCTAGATTATCCTAGTATCCTAGTTATGGACAGAATCATCCAACTTCAGCAGTAATTCAATATAAAATTTCAATCATTTGTTGATGTAATTTGTTCAAAATGTAAATGAGGGTTCTGTACGTGACCAAGGCATGCGCATATATGACGGTATTTAACTCTATCCATATCTATCCGCATCGTGTCAATTCACTGAGAAAGTATCTAACCGCTGACTTCCGCCGACATCCTCATTTATCCTCAACCATCCGTATCTATCCGTATCTATAGGTAACTGTATTCGTAAGTTTATCAAGAAAATAGACCACGCCCACAATTTATGCGGAAGACTGCGGATGTTATCCGCAACTATCCGCCCTGTCCGTAAGTGTGTGTGTTTGACTGGGGCATTAGATAGTCACCAAGGCCAAGAAGATAATTTGTTTATCTCGTATACATGCAGAGTTTGACTAAATTAGGAATCTGGTTACTTTTTTAGAAAGTTTAAATACAGGAGGTGGTTTTTAAAAAGGTTCTATAAAGGTATTGTATCCGATTGGAACCAATGTGCATTTATAGTCAAGTTAGTTTATGACCAAAAATTGCATGGTCAATTCATTTCCTCAATTCCTCATAAATAGTTATTTTTTCTTGAAATAAGCATAGGCATACCTGGCCTCTAGATTCTATATTCTTACTGAGTGTTTGAGTCACATATATTCGTTTTGGAGTCCTGGTAAACGGATTCCAGCATTCGCATTTTTTTCTAATTTTTTAAAAATACTTTACACCAAAAATAAGGCATGTTGACAATTGCACAGGGTTCTTTATCTGTTTATGACAGTTATTAGCGAATGGTGTACACCTGTCATGCTGGGTTTATGTTCTTATTACCTCTAGTGATCACAGGGTTCGTTATCTGTTTATGACAGTCATAAGCGAATGGTGTACACCTGTCATTCTGGGTTTATGCTTTTATTAGCTCTACTGATCACAGGGTTCGTTATCTGGTTATGACCGTCATAAAGCGAATGGTGTACACCTGTCATGCTGGGTTTATGTTCTTATTACCTCTAGTGATCACAGGGTTCGTTATCTGTTTATGACAGTCATAAAAGCGAATGGTGTACACCTGTCATTCATTTTTTTTTAAATAAATTATCCCAACAAAAAGAAATCATAGTTCTCACTTGAATGTCGAACAAGACTCTTAGTACGGTTAAATGGATATTAATGGTTACACGATTCTAAAACATGAAGTCTGTAACAATTATTTCGCGCACAAATTTATCTTCAAAAAGTAATTGCCCTTTTTTTTCCTTTTGGTTAGGCAAAAGTTACTTTCTGAAGCGTAGTTCAGCGGTTCAAAGCTACAGATTAAGATTGAGTGTGGTCTGACTTCGCAGACTGTAACTATACTGTGACAATTGGCTGTGACGACACCCTTGCTATCAATACTTGAATACGCATTTGATCAGAAAGCAGGCGATTGATTTTAGATTCTCTAAATTTTTTATTCGTGTGTCGGGGCTTCTTTAATGTATAGTTTAACGCCTTTAACGATTGACACAAAAACGATATGATATTCCCTCAATATCTAACGCGTTCTATGCATTGCCATTGCATAACGTGCCTTCGGGAATGTATACAAACCCGATTCATGTCCTGATATATATGACTTTTGATGCCTCTGTAGCAGACACAATTTGGAAATCATTGTGGAGTCAATGTGATATTGTTCACGATTATAATTGTTATAACTTCTTATCCTACTGTCGACTCAGTATTTACTTTCATTTGTTCAGATGGTATCGTTTTTATTTTTTGAATAACATTTCAGTTAAAGGCTGGTTAATTTGTGAAGAAGACTGATTCCGATTAGTACACGATATTCTCATACAAGCTAAAAAATAGCGATATATAGCCAAATGTACGATAACCGTTTTACTATTTATCCCTTTCCAACATACAACAAATATGCAGCTATGGCTTTGATAACACATAGCTAAAAGATGGAAACTCTCCATAATCACCAGTTCTATGATTTGGAACCGGGTGTTCCGAGGTTCGATCTCCAGTCGCAATGATCTGGTCATGGTGCAGTGCCATTGGGCAAATCACATTTCCTAAGCTAGTACTGGTTCGTTAACCCATTGATCATGATTAAGGAGAGAACTGTCGCCGTGATATAACTGAAATAGTGTTGAAAACGGCGTATAACCCCTATATAAAATAAAAAGAATAAAAAAGTCATGTGACCAGTGTATAGCGTGACCATTTAGCTACATGCTGACATATAGCGCTTTATTCAATCCTCGCGGTTATTTTTGTATCAGACCAAAATGCAAACATTGGTCAAGTCTGGCTAATAAGGAAATTAAAGCCCTTGTCTATATATAAAACATTTTCTTTTTGTTTCTTGTTTGTTTTTTTTTAGCAAAGGGCTCGTTAGAGCCAATTGCTAAAGTAGGCAAAATCCGAAGACACTCATCATTTTGAGACTGGAATCTAGACTAGTGTTTTACAATATCGGCATTGAATTAATTCACATCTGTCTTTCTATATCAGCTTTCCGTTTCTCATTTTCAGATCGTATATGATGTCAAAAGTAGAGGATGATCTGTGAAATATTTTTTAAAAATGAATGGATTGTTGCCAGCTTATTCCTTTGTCGGTCCTTTCGAACCGCCAAATATGTCCTGTCTAAAAATCAAAATGCGGTAACTTGTTGGCATATGAAGCCGGAAAATGGATTTGATTCGACATCACTTACCCAAAGAATTCGAAAAAATGTTATGTTAAAATATATGAATTACATGATCGCGCGTTAAGTTAATGGATGATTTCTAAATATTGTAAATCGAGTGGAGTGAAGGCAACTTTTCGATTCCGACTCGACATCAAATTCAGCTAATCGAATCCCAATGATAACATATATATTCAAAAGATCCCAATTATTGAAATGATCATAAATAAATAAATGACATTATAATATAACATATACGGTAAATGTGTAAGTTAGCCCAGGCGTCGGAATTTCCCAAAATCCTTTCGAATAACGTTAATCAGGAATCTAATAACTAAAGTATTTCATTCTAGATTCCTGCATAAATACATCAGATTCTCAACCGAAATTAACCATAACCCCAGAACACGGAATAAGATAGTCAAGTCCAACTGATCAAATATACTCCAAAAGAAAATCAAATTATTAGATGATTGTTGTTTTTTATAAAGATAAAACGCTTCAAGTATAAATAATTCGCTAGCTCGTATATCTATGTTTAATCATTTCATAAATACACTTGGTTTAATGGCAACGGCCGGCTACTGTAACGGTTGGGACATTCGCTTATCACGCGGGAGACATGAGTTCGATTCCCTGTCTGGGCAGAATTTTTTTTTAATAAAAATATATTATAATTATCCTTTTCAATTTTGTCTTATGAATTGCTTATATCAGTGGCGCAATTGCCATTTGACACCGCTGCAACAAAATGTTGGGATTTAAAATGAATTCAAAAGCAATGCATTTTAACTTTTCAACTATGCGTTGTGAAACACTTTAAGAAATTGATTTCTTCGTTTGTATGATGTTTCTCGTCGCTTTGAACAATATTTCAGTTATATCACGCTGAAGAAAATGTAGATAACACAGGATTTTATTTCTGCTTTGATAGTAGAATCGGACTCTCAATATACTTATCATTGTTAGGCAACTGTGATTTTATTATAACATGTATATGTGTAAATTGCATATGAAAAAACGGCTAAAATATATTGTAAACCAGGAGGTGTGCTTAGCAGAAATTGTTAGTATATTGATAGACCACCTTTCTGTGTGTACAGTTTTTTGCGTTCAACTCCTTTATCATTCAATATATGGACATAACAAAGTGATATTGTAAAGTTTGACTTTTGGGATCGGTAAACTCATGTCCAAATGTAATCTACAGTTAGCCGTTTGCTGTGAGCACTTTCAGTGCTTTGATTTTATTATCGTGCAGGCCCCTATGACTTACACCATCATCACGTATAAACGATTAAGACAACGAACATTACAGGCAACCGGAAACATACCGTAGTTTCTATTTTTGTATTCTATTTCGAGTGTTTTTCATTAAACATCTTGATTTGTCACCCCACTGATAAAAGAAATTGAATGCAAACCGGAATCAACCCTTTCCCCCCATACTGACGCACGCTTTCAGACGCCTCTGCAGCAGACGGCTTTTAAAAACATTGTGACAATAGGCGAAATTGCTCATAATGAGCAATTTCACCTTTTGCCACAATGTTTCCAACTCTATTCAATAATTATACATTTATTTTATAGAGAGTTTTCATATGTTTGGCAATGGTGTTACAAATTCGTCTGCTGTAGATTTGTTGTATGTGGGAAAGGGTTAATAAGATACAGTTGATAGGGTCACATCTGGATAAGCATCGTTTGATTGGCTTTAAAATACTTAATCATTCGAATGTCAGAAGGTTAATATCGTGTGTTCAATGGGACGCTACGAAACTAACTTATAACAAATACATGCAACACTATATTTCCTCGAAATTAGAGGAGTGTGAAATTAAAAATATTAAAAATTAATCATTTCAATTGCGATGGAACACTATTCTAGTTGAACTAGTTGATTTCTAAATACAGCTTCGCTTCTCATTTGTTGGTTTTAATTATGTGGTGTTTTTTTTAAATTGCTTGCATATCATATATCTCGCATATAGCTCGGCGCTTCTAAAATGAATTAAAGCTGTCACTATAGGATACTAAACCCTTTCCAACTTGCTGACTTATTCTGACGCATCTGAAACAGACATCTTTTGAGATCATTGTGCCTAAAGGAGAACTATTCATAACGAGTAATTTCTCCTATGACACCATGATTTCAACTGCTTTCACTTACAGAGATTTGCCATGTTTTTGTCTAGATTGTTTTAAAGCTTTAGCTGTGTTGTACATTGGCAAGGGTTAATTCGTGTACTGCTTATATAGTACAAAAAGTTTAAGTTCAATGGGAGTTAGTTCCATATCGTTAGACAAAAGTTACTTTCTGAAGCGTAGTTCGGCGGTTCAACGCTACATGCTATAAATGAGTTGGTATAATTTCGCTAACTGTAATGCCCCGGTCAGACACACATATTGCGGATAGTTGCGGATAAAATCCGCAATCTTCCGCAGAATTTGTGGGCGTGGTCTATTTTCTTGATGAATTTACGGATACAGATACCTTTAGATACGGATGGTTGAGGATACATGTGGATGCCAGCGGTTAGGTACGTTCCCTTTGAATTGACACAATGAGGATCGATACGTATAGATACGGATTACTTACCTTCCATTACCTTCTGGTATCTTTAAATGCGGATAGATACCTTCAGATACGGACTGTTGTCCATGCCTAACGGATAGAATGGGTGACGTCCACAATCGCCATTGGCATTTTGAACATAAATATATTTCTTACACCTATATTTCTTTGACCTTTATTGGATATTTATTTATTTCACTTTCATTTACTGAGGATGCGAAACGGACCATTACGGATAGAAGGTATATTAGATACGGAATAGCCATCCGTATCATCCGCAGAATCCGTATTTGTGTGTCTGACTAGGGCATTACTATACTGTAGCAATTGGCTGTGACGACACCCTTGCTATCAATACTTGAATACGCATGCGATCAGAAAGCAGGTGATTGATTTTCGGTGCTTATTTAATGTATAATTCAACCCTTTCCCTCATACGACATTTTTGCAGCAGACGACTTTGAACATATTTTGTCGAAAAGTAGAAAATCTCTACAATTGAATGGATAACCTATGACTAAAAGTGAAAAACATTGTGGCAAAAGGAGAAATTGCTCGTTTTGAGCAATTTCTTCTTTTGTCACTATGTTTTCAAAATGCCGTCTGCTGCAGAGGCGTCAGAAAGCGTTTATATGAGGGAAAGGGTTAACGCCTTTAACGATTGACACATGCTTCATTAAGTCAAAACGATATGACATTCGCTCAATATCTAACGTGTTCTAAGCATTGCCATTGCATAACGTGCCTTCGGGAATTTATACAAACCCGATCCTTGCCCTGATATAGATGACTTTTGATGCCTCTGTAGCAGACGAAATTTGGAAATCAGTGTGGGGTCAAGGAGACATTGTTTAGAATTATAATTATAATTGTTATAACTTCTTATCCTACTGTCGACTCTGAATTTACTTTCATTTGTTCAGATGGTATTGCATCGACTTATTTTAAATAACATTTCACTTAAAGGCTGATTAATTTTAGATGAACACCGATTCCGAGCAGTTAAGCATTCGTAAACTATATTCTCATACGAGCTTGAAATAACAATAAATATATATATGTACAGTAACAGTTTTACTATAAATCCCTTTCCCACATAGAACAAATCTGCAGCTACGGCTTTGAAAACGCAAAGGTATGATATGGAAACTCTCCATAAATCAAAGAACAAGTTTGAATAAAGTTGAAAACCAGTCATAACGAAGTGGTCATGATGGGCAAGGCACGTTTTCTAGACTAGTACTTTTTGTTTACCCATGAATCATGAATAAGTGCACTGTCGCCATTATATTACTAAAATAAAGTTGAAAACGGAGTAAAACTCCAATTAAACCAAAACCTTTATCGATTAACTAGTCAGCATCAACATAATTAGTGATCAGAATCTTCACTTTCTACATTGTATCATGCATAGGGGCCTAGCACGCTACCTTAAGAAATAACAAGAGGGCCATAATGCCCTAGATTGCTCACCTGCAAATGTGCTATTTACGAGAAGCCATGTTTTTAACGGATCGTATCATCGAAATGAGTTCAACAATCTTAGTAGAGGGTCACCGAAGGAACATTTGAGAACAAATGCGGTTTCTATAGTGTTAACAAGATGTTTCTACAATTATGACTAGTGACCTAGTTTTTCCCCGGACCTGACCCATATTCGAACTTAGCCTAGATATCATCCAGGCAAATATTCTGACAAAGTTTCAACATGTTCAACTAAAAGGGCGGCTTCCACTTCGATTTTCTTTTTAATTTAGCCTAGTGACCTAGTTTTTAACCCAACATGACCTATATTCGAACATGGCCTAGAAATCAGCAAGATATACAAACTGAATAAGTTTCATGAATATTTGATGATAATAGTGGCCTCAAGCGTTTGAACAAGCAAATTGTTGATGACGGACGAACGACGGACGACGGACGACGGCGAACGACGGACGACGGATGACAGACAAAAGGCGATCACAAACACTAACCTTAAGCACTTTGTGCTCTGGTGAACTAAAAGTGTATACTCTATTATTTATAGACAAGTAATTCAACTTCCTCGTCAGCCGGACTTGACTCATGTGTCCGACCTTTCAAATGTCACCGTTATAGTTTTGAAATTAAAGTCTGGTGTTCGCAAATCGATCGTTTGCGATTAAAATCCTTGTGACCAGTATTAAGGGTGAGTCAGTCGTCCGTCGTCAACATTTGCTTGTTAACACTCTAGAGGCAACATTTCGCATCCAATCTTTATGAAAGTTAATCAGAACATATATCTACATCAACTCTATGCCAAGTTCGAAACTGGATAATGTGGGGTCAAAAACTAGGTCACTAGGTCAAATTTAAGGAAAATCTTGTTAACACTCTGGAAGCCACATTTTGAGCATGTTGAAACTTTGCCAGAATGTTTGTTTTAGTGATATCTAGGCCAAGTTCGAAACTGGGTCATGTCCGGTCAAATTTAAGGAAAATTTTGTTAACACTCTGGAAGCTACATTTTTGGCTTGAGCATGTTGAAACGTTGTCAGAATGTTTGTCTAAGTGATTTCTATACCAAGTTCGAAACTGGGTCATGTCCGGTTAAAAACTAGGTCACTAGGTCAAATTTGAGGAAAATCTTGTTAACACTCTGAAAGCTACATTTTTGGCTTGATCATGTTTTGTTAGAAAGTTTGTCTTGATGATATCTAGGCCAAGTTCAATTATGGGTCATTTTGAATCTGTGTCTGAATATTTGCCTTGAAAATATCTAGGCCAAATCAAATATGGGTTTGGTCAGGCCAAAAACTAGGTCACTAGGCCATATTGTATAAACAATTTGTTAACACTATAGAGATTGCATTTTTGACTTGAGCAGCTTGAAATTTTGTCAGAAAGTTTGTCTTTGATGATATTGCCATTGGCGCTGAAAGAGTTAAGTCTTAAAAAGCCCATTCTCAGGTGAGCGATTCAGGGCCTCATGGCCCTCTTTTTTTATTATTATCGTGCCAGACAGCTAAAACTAACACCATCATCACGTATAAACGATTAAGACGACGAAAATGTATCATATGCAACCGGAAACATACCGTTGCTTCTATTTTTGTTTTCTATTTCGAGTTTGTGTTCATTGTAAAATCCTAATATTGATGAAAGCAATTGAATGAAAACCGGATTTAACCCTTTCCCCCATACATACAGACGCTTTCAGACGCCCCTGCAGTAGACGGCTTTTGAAAACATGTGACAAAAGGAGAAATTGCTCATAATGAGCAATATCTCATTTTGTCACAATTTGTCCAGTTCTATTCAATAGTTATATGTTATACAGAGTTCTCATATTTTTGGCAATGGTGTTTTCAAAGTCGTCCGCTGCAGATTTGTTGTATGTGGGAAATTGTTAATACGAAACGGATGATAGGGCCACATCTGCTGTAGCATCGTTTGATTGGCTTTAACATGCTGAATACTTCGAATATCAGAAGGTTGGTGTCGAGTGTAAAATCTAGTTTCAATGTAGGTTTTTTCTAAATTGCTTGCATATCATATCTCGGCGCTTCTAAAATAAATTAGAGCTATCATTCGACTTATTCTAACGCATCTGAAACAGACATCTTTTGAGATCATTGTGCCAAAAGGAGAAATTTTCATAACGAGCAATTTCTCCTTTTGACACCATGATTTCAACTACTTTCACTTACAGAGAGTTACCATGGTTTCTAGATTGTTTTAAAGCTTTAGCTGTGCTGTACATTGGCAAGGGTTTATTCGTGTTACCTCGCAAACTGGTTATTTAGTACAAAAAGGTTTACATTCAAGGGGAGATAGTTCTTGAACGCCTGAACGGATGTCATCCAAAATTACTTGTGTAAAGACTGTGTTTAAAGACCATCTGTGAAAAGAGACCAATCTGGTCTTTGTTCACATGTGGTCTTTAATTGCAGGGTCATTTATGCAAAAAATTAGTAATTGGGAAAGCTGTAGACAGGGAATTGCTATACACATGTGGTCTGCACAGGTTTTACTGTATATTGCACATTTACAATCCATTAGCTTACTTTCATGTGCACCAAGTTCCATACCAATATTTTAAATAATTGAAGAACAAGTATACGCTCCCCGACATTCATATGTATACACGTGACTTCCGGTTGTGATCGGACATGATTTGGACGCTCTTGAAAAAAACATATAATATACTTCAAGTTATTTCGGATTACTTTTTGATGTACACGTATAAATTTGTTCATGTAAATGTATGTAATGATGAGATATGATTGAGCCGTCCAGCAAGAAAACCAACATGATCGACTCTGCGTAAATGATCGACCCGGATCAGCCTATGCATGCCGCGCAGGCTTACCCGGACAGACACTTTTCGCCTTCTGTGGATTTTCTGTTACGGGAATAATTACTCTATACCTCTATTCCCCTGTGACGGAATGTGTCGAAATGTGTCGGCCCAGATTAGCCTGCGCGGACTGCGCAGTCTGATCTTGGTCGATACATTACGCAGAGGCCATTATGTTGGTTTTCTCGCGGGACGGCTCACATGTATTTGTATAAGTCAAATAAAATCTACATATCATATAGTATTCTGACGGACCAACCACGTGACCAACAAACAGATACATCGTATATCGACGACAAACTTGATTTGATTTTTAGCATAATAAGAACAGTGTATGTATATCACGTGACGTTTACGTCACAAATGCTACGGCGGACAGAAATATTTTACTTCGGTTTAGATGTAAAAACAAAGGTAACTTTTTTATTTCTTCATCATTTTTAATGAAACATGGCGCAGTCTACGCCGCTAAGAGAGCCATATCTCCGGTTTTTCAACGGGCAAGCTTTTTTTCTCTCTCTCATTCATATCAAAACCAAAGTATATATATGAACTAAAACATTTATAAACCAAATATTACATATTATACAATTATGGACTTTTCAGCTGTTATACATGATGTGATATGCACCAAAAAATTCATTATTGACCGAGGTGATAGCCGAGGTCAATAATGATTTTTTTGGTGCATATCAACATCATGTATAACAGCTGAAAAGTCCATAACTGTTTTATTATATAACCCTTAATTTATCATATTGTTTTGATATTAATCAACTGAAAAGAAAACAGAGGACCACTCAAGGAACATTTCTGTTGTATGTTGTATAAATTTCTGTCTCATGATAACAGTACGTTTTTGACATGATAACAGTCTAAAACGCGCGTCTAAAATGTTGGTAATGCACGTGCATGACGTCATTTAAAAAAAATAACGTCACCGGAATGACCACTCGGAAGTTTCCGTGGTCATTCGGAACGCACCTCGGACAATTCCGTAGCGTACGGATAAAGGCGAAGGATATTAATAGGCGGCTCGTGGGATTCCCCGGTCTTCCCCTGTTACTATTTATAAAACGGGTCAATATCAGAATAAAACGGGTCAATATCAGAAAAAAAACGGTCAATATCGCTAGATATTTTTTCTAAAAAATTACTTTTTAGCCAATGAAAAGGCGTCTATTTATAGGTTATATAATAACATTTGATATTGCACGGGTTGATATTGCACTGGAATCTTTTTCACGTGACGCTAAGGACGGAACTATTTCCATACACTAACGTTACAAAGCGCTCTCATCCAACCTTTCGTGATTTAGAGATCCAGCTAGCTTCTACTTCTACTTTGTTACTGTCAGGGCTTAGTGCATCGCAGGCAAGTGAAGCCATTAAAATGGTTAAAACAACTAATTAGGCATATTAACAAATATAAATGAAATAGAAAAAACAGCTGTGTTGTTTAGGCTGTGTATCAATGTAGACGGGACTTGAATCAGTTTACAGATGTGATCTGCTCAAGGTTCGATTCTCTGATAGTCCTAGGGAAAAGCTGTGCTTATACGGTTCGTAGTACATTGTTTGGTACATCTTTTATAGATGACACGTAGTGAAAAATCGATAGACATACACAAAACCCAATCTGGTCTATTTATAGCGTTAGCTATGCTAGTAAATACGTACGTAGTTTCTGACGTAATAATGTGACGTGTACATCAATAATATTGCTCGAGTGTTGTTTTGATTGTCGTTGACGATCTATTATAAGTGTATCAACAAATAAAGAGGGATTCATAACTGCTAGGATGAATAAGCAAATGATTGTTTTAAAGGTAGGTCTTCAGATTTGTTTTGTTATCCTCCGATGTGAAGTTTATCAACGCAGTAGCCTTTATATGTATATCAAAGATGTGTGTTCGCTTTACTGAACATACTGCGAGGTCAAAAGGCCCTTTTAAAGGGGCATCTAAATCGTAATAAAAAAACAAATGTCCAGGCGTAAATACAAGAATAAGATAATACACGAGTTCTTAATGAAAAACACTGTTAGAAAAGGCGTTACACATCATTTTGTCGACGATTCCAATTTTGAGTCGACAACAATGGCGGTTCGTAAATTATATTTTCCGCGACCTTAGCAACCAGCGTAAAGGAGAGTATAAATGCGCGATATATCGTTAATGTTTATTTCTCTGAGCAATCCAAAACGACTGTTAATTTTCTAATAAGTGTGACGTGTTTAAAACAAACTAAACGACACATTTTAAATAGCCAATATCAAATTATACAATAAAAAGGTTATTGCATGATTATGGGAATCTATTGTGTTGGGACTCGTTCCTTCGGCGGAGTGCCCTCGCAAGCTCGGGCAACTCAGCCGAAGGAACTCGTCCAACACAATATTTTCCCATATTGATGCAATAACCTATAATATGCGCATGTTCCATTTCTTAGTGTTTTCTCATGTTGATCGCCGTTTATCTTTTTTAAAGATATTTCTTGTTTATACTTTTATTCTTTAAAAATGAATTATAGAATTGAATGAGTTTTACTTGTTATGGGTGTTGGAAGAACATTTTTTCAACTGTTTTTGATTCCTGTAGCCATCAGGAGTTGA
The DNA here is from genome assembly GCA_031761405.1 of Serripes groenlandicus. NCBI lineage: Eukaryota > Metazoa > Mollusca > Bivalvia > Cardiida > Cardiidae > Serripes > Serripes groenlandicus. The sequence continues at coordinate 37,086,998 of JASEVX010000002.1, forward strand.
CTAACGTAAATATTTTGCCCATATACATATTGATTAAACCTTTCACACACAGACGCTTTCTGTAGAGACTTTTGAAAACATTTTTGCAAAAGGAGAAATTGCCCATCAGGAGCATTTCCCCCCTTTTCCACAAAGTCTTCAACCTTATTCAATATATGTTTCTCTTTTTAAAACGATTTTCAAACATTTTGCTCATTCAAATTTGTCTTAAAATCACTTATTCGGGTAGGTCACAATACACCAAATAAATTAATTGTTTACGTTTAATCAACCAGTTTCAATCATCCATTGTTACTATGTATAAGCTTTGCTCATGTAGAACGCTCTATATAATTGAAAAACGTGACATTGGCATGCATTATGCAAGAACGAATCTATCCCGCGAAAACGGTTACCGTCATTTTGGACGAAATCGGGCTGGCACTAAACTAGTTTTTCTCATATTCTACTTTCACTTTCAAACAAGGTCAAAATACAAAAAAATGATCAATTCAATAATTTCCATTGCATCATATACACATTTACTATGAATTAAAATTTAATGTCATATATGCAGTGCATTCTGGTGATGGTATACACTAGTTTCTAGACCAGCATCGCCGCGGATGTTGTAAGACAATGGATAACTCTGAACGAGTACATTGCATACGTAGTTTTTGCGTGTAATTGTTCCAAACTAAGTTGTTAATTTGTGATTGTTAAAGGTTCTAGCAGCCAACATTCAAAGAGTTTTCATTTGTATACTTAGCACTAAATGTTTGATTATTATTAAATGGATATAGAATTTAGAGCAATGAAGGTACATATGTTTTATCCTAAATTACAATACGTGATAGGTGTGTGTATATAAAGAAAAGAATATGGTGTATTTGTACAAGTCTTAGTGAGTAATGTAACATATATGCGTGTAACTCATTAGTTTAAACTTATTTATTCTACATCGATTACGAAACAAGCTGTCAGCTTATATTAATCACGTTCGATGTCTGCTTCCTGGAGACTTAACCAGTACTTGCGCCATCTGTGTGGAAAAATCCCAAAGTCAGAACCCGCTCATCTCGAGACTCGAACCCGGCCTTTGATACGAGAGGCCGACGCTCTACCTCTGCACCACTATCAACTCAGTAAATGCTAGATAGATAGATATACTACGGCTTCTTCTGTTTGATAAAATAATTATAAGCAACATTTTGTGAAAGGGTCACGAACCTAGGATCATTTTTTGTTCTGTATTTAAACATTTTAAGAAAATGATGTCAAACCAAACATATTTGGAATGAGTGTTGACATGAGTCAACACAGTTAATAAACGGGTTTTCGGAGTTACTACGTTCCTAATAACACAGACAGCTCCGCCGAAACAAATAGTTCTAAGCGGAGTAATTTGCTTGCCAAACAGATACTGTGATCAAGGCACAGAAAGTACTTATGGGACGGTTGTGATCAAAGTACTGAATGTACGAGTGTGACGGTTGTGTTGGTACTCGTAAATTAAGGTCAGACAGGCGGTTGCATGTGTATGTACGCAAGAGATGTTTGTCAAAGATGAATGCCCTTCTTTACCAATTAGGTTAGTCACTTTGAAAAAGGCACATTAATTTACTAATACCAACACAACCGTCAAACCAGTACTTTCAGTTATTTGATTAATTAGACAAAAAGTGTGTGTTACCAATACCAGTAACCTACTTAGCCTTTAAATATGAGTTGTTCCCCTTTAAAACGTCTTCATTGAATCACGACATGAAACTTTTATTTTACTTTTAGTATTAGTAAAATAAAAAACAAACTATAGTATAAGAAGTCAATTTAACAAAAGTCTATGCAACCGTTAAACCGACACTAGGTGAAATATAAAATAAATTATATAAATTGCAATAACGATTAACTTGCATTGATAACTTTTTGGTTTATCATAACAATTCGGCGTCGTTTTCAATGAAAATTATCAGATCTCTAGTATTTCATATTCCAAAATCAGTATTTGACACTCAAACCCTATGTTGATAGTTTTTGAGTACCCACAACATAAAGTTTAGTTGAGTCGTAAGAGAGATATTGGTGAGAATGGAACAGTTAAGTACTCCTTATCATGACCTCTAAATGATGTTTGTTCAAGATAACGAACCGGAAAGATTTAAATCATTCTGCTCGGAAACCAAGGGAGTTCTGCATCTTAGCTGGTCGCAAACTCTCGAAAGTTGCTTCTCGTGTGAAATTACAATTACAAAAAAAAAGACCAGAAATCCGTGAACGATAGTTTAAGGTCTGAGATTTTGTTTGGAAAAAAAACCCATAACAACGTGTTTCTATAAATAGCCTTTCTATATGGTATTATATAGAATTAAATACACAAACTATGCTATTTTCAGAATATGACATAATGTTGTTATTAGAAACGGGTTTTAACAAATATAAACTAAGACGCCTGTGGTTGGAGGCCGACGTCACAAAGGTTCGCGGTGGTCATTGCAGAGATCCCTTAGGCAAGTCACAGTTCCTATTATGTTACTTGTAATTCCATGAACAAAGCATAACTTGACTGTCGCTGTGAATTATCGTAATTCTTCTACCATACAGACGCTTTTTTACTTTGCAAAAGATAACTTTTATCCACTAAATCTACTTTCAGTTACAGATATCTTTCACAATTATGTGCAGATGTTTTCAAAGACGTTGACTGGAGATTTGTTGCATGTTTGAAAGGCTTTAACACTGCATAGAACGAAACAAACAACCAAATACTCACCAGATCCCCGGTTTCGTTTCTTAGTTGATCAAAACTAGACCATCCTAGACACATATCGAATGACTTTCTTGGATAGTAGATAAGAGAGGCACGACACAATTCTTCTACACGAGACCACCCACCCTGTAAAACACATAAACACATACGTTTCATTAACCGTTTCAGCGCAGAATTGTTTAAATTAGACTCTTCCATGTTCAAAATCGAGCGTCAACATTTCTCATGTTATACCTTTTTGGGGTTATTTTGATGAATAAAAAGCAAACAATGCTGATTTCAAGTGAGACAACTCGTTACGAACTGACTCAATTGAATCAGCATTGATTGCAAAAACCTCAATATTGCCTTTGGCGCTGAAAGAGTTAACCATTTCCCACGTGTACCATTTCCCACTTTTAGACGCATTCTGGCACATCTGCATCAGACGACTTTTGAAAATATTGCTCACCATGAGCATTTTAACCTGAATGCACTTCCCTAAACTTTCAGAGGCTTTTAACCTTAATTCATATTAGTACAGCTGTCATTTATAGATATTTTTCATTGTATTGCCTAGATGATTTCAAATTCGTCTGCTGTATATTTATTGTATGTTGGAAAGTTGTGTATGACAAAAAATGCATATAACACAATTGCAGAAAGAAGAAAAAAACACCTGGTCGTAACGTGATGTCTCTCCTGAAATCTGCATTGTTTGCCACTTAGACATTAAATATCACCACGTTTCCTTTTGGGCGAAAAGGGGAGTGGTACTATTTTCAACATGGAAGAGTCAACTTTGTGAAATTCGGCAGTGAAAGAGGTAGGCAAAATGATATTTCAATGGTGAGTATATTTTACTGTTCCAACTGATATGTATACACAACTGTCAATAATTACACAGCACATAGGCGCTCGTGTAGTTGGTATGTTTCCAAGTACCTAAAGGTTCAAACAGCTTATGCCCGAATTCAATCGCATGATTACATTAAGTTTTTAACATAATGAAATATTATTCACTGCTAAATTGATACTTGTCTGATAAAACGTTTCGTTTGGCAACATATGTTCACGTCATTTCTGTACCAAAAAAAACACAATCGCAAAACAAAACAGCACCATGAACAGTTATCTTACAAATAATGCTGAACGCACACGAAGGCCCTCTACCAGATAATACGCCGAATTTTATCTGGCCGTTATATGAAAATATTACAGTCTAACTGTGTCTTATGTGTTTAAGTTTACACATTACAGACATGTAGGTTCAGAGAACTTGGCCAAAAACTATAAACCTCTGAAAGCGTTCTCTGTGCTCAGAAATGAACCTCATGCTCCAAATAAGACTTCTGGTTCCAAAGCTATGAAAGTTAAAGAAGTGCTCAGAATTTATGCTCAAGTATATGATTGGTCAGAAGCAAATGTGTTCTCCAAATTGACTAGTCAAAATCCTTATGTGTAGCATGGTGTTCATTTCTGAGCACCGAGAACGTTGTCAGAGTTTTAAAGTTTCGGACCCTGATTGGTCAATTTGAAGAACAAATTTACTTCTTATAAATAATATACTTGAACACATATTCTGAGCATAAATTAAACTTTTATAGTTTTGAAGCATGGCAATCGGTAAGTACGGAATATTGAGTCATCAACATCGTCCAATTAATTTTGAAGTCTAAGTAGTGAGGAACTGATCCACTTGTTTTTCGAATGCATTGACATTGAGTTAGTTACACAATCAAATGTCCTACAAAGGTAAGCTATTTACAACAGTAGTGTTTAACTTACCAATGTGATTGCCTGTCTTGTAGTGGTATTATATTCACATTCAAGCACAAGAGTGTCCCACTGAAATAAGAGGTAGGTGAGTCGTCAGAAAACGTATCTATAGGTCTAGGATTGTATCGTCCTTCAAAGAATCCAAATCGGACGCAATCTAAATAAAACCAGACATAAACTTCGCTCGATCGTATATAAAGACCTGATTACTGCTTCATACAGGTCGTCTCAGATTGAACTTTAAGTCAGCCAATCAAATTGTCGCTTACCAAACCGTACAGGTAAGATAACCCATATAACTAAACTAGATAGATCAGCGGTGAGTGTCGTGTTTTCACATGGTATAGAACCGGGCGATTGTATGATGCGAGATTGTTGAACACTAAAACGGAGCACATGCACATGAGTACTTTCGTGTACATACACGATATATCTGACTGAAACAAACTATAGTTCTAGCTTTTCGTCCGAATGTATTCGCCTCTTTGGAATATAGGATACTGAAGACTATCTACAGTAAGACTCACGCCAGTTTTAACTAAAGACAGCGCCCGGTTCGCCTGACTCGGTTCCAGTGTCTTTCAACACTGACCAAGTACGACAAGCTAAACCTTCCAAAGATAACAGGGGGAAAAGTGTAATTTAGCGATGAAACATTTTTCATTTGCATAAATGCTTCCTGTGTCAGATGACCTATACAAACTGTGAACGACATGGTAACTCCCAAAGATTACAAAGAGATGAAATACTTTTCCTTTGTATGAATGTCTCATGTGTTCGATGACCTATTTAAACAATTAGTCAAAGGAGAAAGGGTTACTTATATTAGGCTATTTTACTTTATTTTTCCAACAATGCTTTCTGGATTTCACTCAAATTCTCCATATTGCTTCTTCGTGAGGTCTCAATGTTGAATTACGTATGTCGCTCAATGAGAAAACCAATATTATAGACTTTGCGTAATGTATCGACCCAGATCAGCCGGCACATTCTGTTTCAGGTTGATAGAGTAATGATTCCTGAAACAGAAAATTCATAGGAGGCGAAAAGTGTTTGTCCAGGTTAGCCTGCATGGTATGCTTAAGCTGATCCTGGTCGATACGCAGAGTATTGTGGGTTTTCTTGTGGAACGGCTCTTAAACAAACAAAACGTTTGTTCTATTATTGGACAAGTTGCGCCTGTCAACACGACATATCATGAAATGAGAGTAAAAAGTGATCCCCACGTATTTTCATATCATGGCAGTCGACAAAAAAGCAAGAATGATAGGTGTGGGAATTAATTAGATTTTGAACAGATATGTGATATAATCACGGCTGATATTACAAATTTACACCGAAAGCTCTAGTATCACTGCTCAAATTTAAAGTTCAGACAAGAACAATATAGAAAAAAAATGTCTTTAAGTGTTAACTTCTCGTTTATGACCTTTGCCGGAACCTATTTTGATTATCCACAGTGATTGCTTCATATATAAAATGAAACCTTCATTACTAGATCTGAATTTTTTAAAAAAAACTCGTTCGTTTGTTTGTTTGATTATTCTGAGCAAGCAATAAACCAATATGGCTTTTATTTTAAAACAGTTGACTGATCAATATAAATAGTTAGCATTGGCTTAACCCTTTGCCTCATACAGACGACACATGACATCTTTGTAGCAGAAGAAAGACTTTGTGGCAAATATTAAATCTCTAAAAACGGCCGATTTCTAAATTTACTTGGAATATTTAAATCTCTGTTGATTTAAAGTGACTCTCCTCCCTACGTTTTAAGATATTTATGATGGATGTGCTTGCACTATATAATTTAGAAAGTAAACCTGTTTCCTCATCTTTTTTGTATGCACTGCAATTGAAAACGGTTTATGCAGATGATCATAAACACAAGTGTTTCATTTTATTAATTAACAGAACTCATATTAGAGGAATATTACCTTGGAAACATAAACTGGTTTTTGTAGAAATCTTGTACTTTGAAAAAAGTTTGTAAAAGCGGCATCTTTTGATACCCATGGTAGTTCAATGGCTCCCCGGAAGTGACGTAATGTTATCGTTGTGGCGACGTCATTTCCTTGAAATAAAACACCAACTATCTTTATTGGTGTTGTCGTATTAGAGAATCCCTGAAAATGATAAAATACCAAGTGATTACTGCATTAATAAATGTGAAAAATCCTATATTCTAATTATGCTTACCAGGGGGCGTCCATAATAAGGATCGATATATTACTCAACTCTTTCAGCGCCAAAGGCAATATTGAGCTTTTTGCAAACAATGCAGATTCAGGTGAGACAGCTCGTAAGGAGCTGTCTCACCTGAAATCTGCATTGTTTGGCTGTGAGTTATAAAAATATTCCAAAAATCCTATAACATGAAAATAGAGTCGTCCGAGTTTTGAACATGGGAGAGTCTACTTTAAACTATTCGGCGCTGAAAGGGTTAAACGTATCCTAAATTATCATTCAAACGCACGTTTGTGGAAGACAATGGTGTAGTGGTAGAGTGTCGTCCTCTCGTACCACTCCACTCGAATCCCGTGATGAGTGGATTATGTCTGTGGGTTTTTTCCACAAACGCTGCGAGTACACTTTACGTGATTGATATAAGCTGAAAGCTTGTTTCACAATCGTTGTAAAATATATAAGTTTCCTTTAATATCTCTCATATCGCTACACTCGAATCCCGTGATGTGGTTTTTTTCCACAAACGCTGCAAGTACACTTTACGTGATTGATATAAGCTGAAAGCTTGTTTCGCAATCGATGTAAAATATATATGTTTACATTAATATCTGTAGAAAATAAAACTTACAGATTAAAACTTATTGGAACAACAACAAAATCTTCTCAAAGTTTATAGTCTTCTATTGTTGTAGATACACAATATTTGAATACATTTCATTTTATCGGTTCTGTTTTTATCCTTTTTTGTTCGAAAAAATGGGATAAAAAAATAAATAAAAAATCCCAAAACCTGGATTTTTTTTAGCCAATTATTATTTAAATTAGATAGAGATGTGTCTGTTTTTAGATAGATAATACGTTGACATTTTTAGCATTCAGAGTTTAGGTTGCGTACATGCGAATTTTCTCTGCATGATATGTTAACCCTTTCCAACACACAGACTCTTTCTGGTAACCATTGTGGCAAAAGGAGAAATTTCCCATAATTAGCAATTCCTCCTCTTGCCATTGATTTAAATTATATTCAATAAATACAAACTCATAACGAGAAAGTTTCGACAATTTGACCATAAGTTGTTCAAAGACGTCTACTGTAAACTAATCGTATTTTAGAAATGCTTACATGATTATTGTATAAGGGGAGTTACTTTGGTCCCCGTAGCTTACGGACTAAATATCTGCGTGCGCATCCTTGTAATCATATGCACAATATAGTTTCATGAAGATTCATGAAACCTACTCTTAACAAGAGCGCCGCGGAACGAACGCAAACACTGGTCCGTTTTCTCTAAATCAAAAAAGGTCATAACTGAATAATTATTAAAGCCAGAGATATGTTACTTAGTATATACATGCGTATTGTTTCTATTAACATGTGTACCGAGTTTAATTCGAGCATGTGTAATTGCTTTTGAGTTAAGGTTTTATATAGTTTAAACTTTTTGTATGAATTTCTATGTCCAAAAATGAGCATAACTGAATATTTATTAAAGCCAAAGTTATGTGACTTGGTATAGACATGCGTATTTTTCTAGGAATTTGTGTACTAAGTTTCATTTGAATATGGGTAACTGTTTTTGAGTTATGTTGTAAGGTTAAAGTTTTGTGACGACGACGATTCCATGGGTATCACAATAGCCCGACTTTTTAATTTAAACAAAAAGACGAGCTAAAAATTGATAAAAGTAAAGAATAAAGAACAAGATTCGAAGGCTTGTAGGTCTACACCGTTCTTAAATGTCATATGGTTTGTCTTCGTAGCCCAGCAAAAACGTCCAAAGGAATCGATCGAATAAGGAACATACGATTAAGTCTCTTTTATTTGTATACGGGTTTTGCATATGCGTAGGTGGCAAAAGAAATTTGTGATTTCCAGTCGTTTTAAAAAGCATTTAAACAACCGATTATTGATATTTCAATACAGAAACTAAACTGGTCCTATTTTTCTTGAAAACTTATCCTGCTGTGAGCACTACGAAGCTTACATGATAATTCAAAACAGAAAACATAGTATTCGTTTTGGGGGTTTTCAGTTGGAAATCGAGTCAATTTTGATAGAGAAATACGGGTGACCCCGGATTGTATGAGCATTATAATTTCGGCATTCTTGGTTCATATCGCTCACATGATTCACCAACAATTTACTCGATTTCAAAATAAAAAAAGATTGGAAACTGAAATAAATTTACTCTTTTTAACATAAAATTACGAATCTTAATACTTTTTACAGAAGCTCAAAATGAATAATTTTGGTACAAAGACATAAGTATTGGCGAAAAGGATTTTAACTTTCGCATTTGAAAATGGTAATTAAGTATGACAGCTGTCAAAAAGCTGGCGACAGTTTTAAGAATTTGGCGAAAACATTTTCAATCTGGCGAAAATATTGGCAAAAGGAAAGCAATTTCCATTGCAAGCCTTGTTACAGTAGTGGTCAGTGTAGACATTTCAACAAACCATGCACAAGAAAAACACGTTTGTGCGCACGTGTGTGCGTGCGTGTGTGCGTAACTGCGTGAATGCGTGTAAATGAATATCAATATCAGATAGATATCAGGTGTCTGTCTTACATG
>JASEVX010000002.1:37096461-37129603 GCA_031761405.1 Serripes groenlandicus
TCCGTACGCTACGGAATTTTCCGAGGCGCGTTCCGAATGACCACGGAAACTTCCGAAGCTCGTTCGAATCGAGCGTTTGACTTCCATTGATCATTTCCTGTGTTTCCAAACGACAATAACCGTTGTCAAAATGGAAAATGAACCGCCACCAACGATATGATAAATTGAGGGTTATATATAATAAAACAGTTATGGGCTTTTCAGCTGTTATACATGATGTTGATATGTACCAAAAAAAATCGGGGAATTCTCCCAAACAGGACCGGGTATGTCTCAAATGGAAACTCGGATGGTTGTGAGGACACTTTAACAGCAGACGACGTTTGTGTTCATTGTTGGATAACATAAAATTGCTGCGGACCCTTTCCCTCATGTAGACAGTTTCTGACGCCTCTGCAGCAGACGACTTTTGAAAACATTGTGATAAAAAGGGGAAATTGCTCATAATGAGCAATTTCTACATTTGTCACAATATTTTCAACTCCATTTAATATTTATACTTCCCTTTATAGAGGTTATCCTAATATATGTGGGTATGTTTTCAAATTCGTCTGCTGCAATTTGCTTTATGTGGGAAAGGGAAGGTTCACTCAATGTGGATATAATCAACCATCTTTTCGAGATATTATACTTTTAACAAGAGATATTTTCAAAGCAGATGAATAACACATCCGGACCTGGAAAATGATTTAATTATCTCGCCATATATTTGTTAACTATTTGAAACGAAATCCATAAAGTTAAGGTTAGTAAATCGTCAAATTGAAAGCACCCACAGGAAATAAAGCAACATATCATCTAATAATAGTCAATGTTGACGTAGATACAGACTCACTAAGGTATCAACTATCATCAGCTGTATATGTGCGGTTTTAGTTCTCTAGAATAGAGAAAGGGTTTCTATATTAAATCATTTCTCGCGTAAGCATTAAATCTTTTTTTCTGTAATGAATGTTCACTCCCACAGGGAATTAATAGCGAACATATAAAACTATAAATCAGGAAAAATGAAACATTAGCTCTGTCGCTTTACTCTTAATATTGTATATGAATGCAACACAGAGTGTTTGCTTAGCCAAGCGTTTGATACTACTGTTCACAAAGCCATTTAAGTTGTAGACCCACGTGAAAGACTTTCAATATGGCAGGGTCATACCAAAGGCTTTAAACACGGTAGTAATGGCTTTCCCCCTCATTGGCGCTCAAGTGTGTGCGGTTAGCATGTACGACTGACTCGCTGGTGTCATGAAAATTGGCCATCATTACTGGTAATTGACCAAATAAACTTCGTGATATAACTGAAAAGTTATTGAAAGCGGCTTTAAACAAATATGGCAAAGAGAACATAAAATTCCTCCAATATGGAACACAAATGGGTCGTCCCGCGAGAAAACCAACATTATGGCCTCTGCGTAATGTATCGACCTCCAGATCAGCCTGCGCAGTCCGCGCAGACTGATCCGGGCCGACACGTAACGTCTCAGGGGGGTTAGAGCTATAGATTAATGATTCTTGAAATAGAAAATCCGCAGGAGGCGAAAAGTGTCTACCCGGACTAGCCAGCGCGGCATGCTTTAGCTGATCCCGGTCGATACTTTACGCAGAGTCCACAATGTTGGTTTTCTCGCGGGACGGCTCAAATATGGATTGTGTGTATACATCTGGTTTGTAATTTGCATGCATGTAATACCACTAGAGTTTATACATCAGCAATACGAATACGTATTGTTTTAGACGTAAACAATTCAAAACTGACAGCTTGTTTCTATCAAACTAGCACATTTATTGACAAACAACTGGAATCACGTTCAGCTATAAACAATCTTGAATCTTTAGAATTTAATATTTGTGTTAACACGCATTCCGTCTTTTTGAACAAAATATATATAAAATAATAAATAGATAATTTCTTTTTTTAGCAACTAATTGAACTATGTAACAGAACATCATTAACTTTTCAGTTGTCAAAATGTGTATTGATACATACACATGTACATATAGAGGAAAAGGTGTTAACCGTGACTAGTTGCATATGTTCACCAACCATTCAAACATTGTTTGAATTCTAAGTCATCTGTTGTACAACAATTTATAAATCAATCAGATACTGTGTAACTTTGAATATTCTCAAATTTAGAATAACAAGAGCTGTCGGAGAAAAGCGCGCTCGACTATTCCACCGCTTATTTAAGTTACTGAGATAATGGACTCTAATGTAGTTGCATGCAAATATTAACCACAATTTCTTAAAGGGTGATAATTTGCATTATATGCAGGATAGAGTTATTTAACTTGATTATGTTAATAGGTGTGATGGTTAGGAAGGCAATGGAATGCATCACGTAGTTAATAAATTATGGACTCTTAATGTAGTTGCACGCAAACCTTTAACCATAATTTCTAAGTAAAAAAAACGGCAACAATTTGCACCATATGCAGGATAGAGTTATCTTAATTGGTTGTGTTTATAGTTGTGAAATTGGGAAAGGTTGTATAAAGTGTCAATACAATGCTTCAAGAATCCAGAATTTCTTTAACTTGCATTAAATGCTGGATAGAGTATTGAATGTTTACATAGGTGTGATGATTGGGAAGGGCTGTATAACGTTTCAATGCAATGCATGAAGTAGTTACTAAGATATGGTCTCTTAATGTAGTTGCATCAAAACTTTAACCAGAATTTCTAAGTAAAAAAAGGGCCATAACTTGCCTAAAATGCAGGATAGTTATCTAACTTGATAATCTACATAGGTGTGATGCTTGGGTCGGGTTGTATAAAGTTTCAATGCAATGCATCAAGTAAATACTGAGATATGGACTCTTAATTTAGTTGTACGCAAAACTTTAACCAGAATTTCTAAGTAAAAAAGGGCCATAACTTGCATAAAATGCAGGATAGAGTTATCTAACTTGATAATCTACATATGTGTGATAGTTAAGTAGGGTTGTAGAAAGTTTCAATGCAATACATGTAGTATTTAAGTACTTGCATGCAAAACCTTAACCAAAGTGTGACGTGGACGCCGACGCCGACGCCGACGCCAGGGTGAGTAGTATAGCTCTCATATTCTTCGAATAGTCGAGCTTAAAATGTAATGTTAAACATGTTGTTGCTGAAAATTGGCAATTCAGTTAGAAGAGGAATCTTCAGATTCAGACCTGTGTTCCAACACAATCCTAAGTTTATATATCACAAACAGGTGACTGTGAGCTGTTAGCCAGCTGGTGAATGTGCTTTAGCAGCTGACAAAGCATTTTTTACAAATTTTGAGGTAACGTAACACTTGATAATCAAAGCACTGAAAGTGCTACCGGCCTGGGAGCTGCAGGAAGGTTGGAGAAGTAGGAAAAATGTAAAAGGAAATAACAATTGCAGTTAATATATCAAAAATAGTTAATATTATGAAAAACTGCCAATTTGAAAACAGTTGGACCTTGTTGGCACTATATCGCTCACCTGACTGCAAGAGCTCACACGTATACACATTTAAGACATGAAGAACCAAAGGAATTTTGTTTGAAGTTTCTGCTTTATTATATTGAGAAATATGTCAATGTTAAAACAATTTCCATCAAGTAGAAATAATTCTCTAAACCATGTACTAGACTGGAAGAAAGTGTTTGATCAATCCAAAACTCATCAAGACTATTATTCTGACAAAGATTTAAAATACAACCTCCAGAGTGTTATCAAGATTTCCATCATTTGGCCTAGTGACCTATATTGTTTGCCTAATATGACTCATATTCGAACATGGATTAGATATCATCAATACAAACATTCCGACCAAGTTTCTAGCTGCTGAATCAAAAAAGTGCGGCCTCCAGAATATTAACTAGATTTTCCTTCAATTTGAACTAGTGACCTAGTTCTTAAGCCGGAATGACCAATATTCGAACTTAGCCTAGATATCATAAAGATAAACATTCTGACCAAATTTTAAAAAAAATGTGGCTTCTACAGTGTTGACAAGGGTTTCCTTCAATTTGGCCTCTTGACCTAGTTTTTGAACAGATGACCAGTAGTCAAACTAGGCCTTTATATCATCTAGACAAACATTATGATACAGTTTCAACATGCTCAAGTTAAAAATGCAGCTTCCAGAGTGTTAAAAAGATTTCCCTTCAATTTGGCCTAGTGACCTAGTTTTTAAACAGACATGACCAATAGTCAAACTAGGCCTATATATCATCTAGACAAACATTCTGATACAGTTTCAACATGCTCAAGTTAAAAATGCAGCCTCCAGAGTGTTAACAAGATTTCCCTTCAATTTGGCCTAGTGACCTAAATGAATGGTAAAATGAATTTAAGTAAATGACTAAGTTGACATAAAACGTTATTTTGCTGTCTAACAATACTTGTTAAGAAACGAAATATTTTGGCATTTTTATTAGGTAAACAAAAATGATATTTTTAAGTATTGCTTAACGCCAAGTAAGGTTATTGGAATTGGACCCTGTTATAATACCACTTGCGTCAGGGTTAACTTGGAAATAAAAACACACAACAAGAACGTGTTACTATAATTAGCCTCTCTATATGGTATAATATTATTGTTATTGAATAATTTATGTACTGCATAGGTATACTTGTATGGGTTTTTTCCCGAATGTTTTCAAACAAACACTCAGGCGCATGTGATACGTTTTACGGATAGTGAAGATGCTGAGGGAGACAGTGCGTATACTCGGTCACGTCTACACTGATAACAGGCGCAAAATGATCCATAACTATTTGTCACATACAACGAATCTGCGGCCAAATTTGAAAATATCTATGCAAAAATTTGGAAAATCTCTATAAATATAAGTATAAATATTGAATAGGAGCATCATGAACGATTTCTCCTTTTTCACACGATGTTTTCAAAAGCCGTCTATCATATATGCGCCAAATTGCGTCCACATGTTGAAATATCACGCGGCTCATCAATACATATTGGATTAAACTGCAGCATTGATACATTAGTAAAAAGAAATGGTATGAGTCTCACCTCACTTCCCATGGCCCAATTAGCCACAGTGTTCTTACAGGACTTGATTGCCACGGGGGCTTCATTCTCACACTCGTATCGCATACCGTCCTGTATGGGGCTTGTCAAGTTACACCTGTATAACATCAGTCTGTAAACGTAACGCTCACTGCCAGGCGTCAAGATGGGCTCATACTGCAAAAAAGGAAAGAACTTTGTTACTAACAGTGATTTTATACCACGAACTGTCAAATACCTGTAAATAGCGTATTTAGACTATACTATATATCTCTGGAAACACCTTTTTTGGGTTTGTTTGGCTAGCTATTGTGTTGTTGGGGTAAAGTGAGGGCTATGTATGTTGGGTGTTCACTTAGCCGTAAAATCATTCAGGACATACACCCTGTATGCTATCTAGTACTAAAACATTCAGGACATACACCCTGTATGCTATCTAGTACTAAAACATTCAGGACATACACCCTGTATGCTATCTAGTACTAAAACATTCAGGACATACACCCTGTATGCTATCTATAAAACAGTCAGTATATATACCCTGTATGCTAACTAGTACTAAAACATTCAGGATATATACCCTGTATGCTATCTAGTACTAAACCATTCAGGACATATACTCTATATGCGATCTAGTACTAAAACATTCAGGATATATACCTTGTATGCTAACTAGTACTGAAACATTCAGGATATATACCCTGTATGCTATCTAGTACTAAAACATTCAGGACATATACCCTATATGCGATATAGTACTAAAACATTCAGGACATATACCCTATATGCGATCTAGTACTAAAACATTCAGGATATATACCCTATATGCGATCTAGTACTAAAACATTTAGGATATATACCCTATATGCTATCTAGTACTAAAACATTCGGGATATATACCCTATATGGGATCAAGTACTAAAACATTCAGGATATATACCCTATATGCTATCTAGTACTAAAACATTCGGGATATATACCTTGTATGCTATCTAGTACTAAAACAATCAGGATATATACCCTATATGCTATCTAGTACTAAAACATTCGGGATATATACCCTATATGCGATCTAGTACTGAAACATTCAGGATATATACCCTATATGCCATCTAATACTGAAACATTCATGATATATACCCTATATGCCATCTAATACTAAAGAATTCAGTACATGTACCCTATATGCCATCTAGTACTAAAGCATTCATGATATATACCATGTATGCCATTTAGTACTGAAGCATTCAGAATATATACCCTATATGCGATCTAGTACTAAAGCATTCATGATATATACCCTATATGCCATCTAGTACTAAAACATTCAGTACATATACTCTATATGCCATATAGTACTAACACATTCAGTACATATACCCTATATGCGATCTAGTACTAAAACATTCAGTGCATATACCATATATGCCATCTAGCACTTAAACATTCAGGATATATACCATATATGCCATCTAGTATTAAAACATTCAGTACATATACCCTATATGCCATCTAGTACTAAAACATTAAGTACATATACCCTATATGCGATCTAGTACTAAAACATTCAGTACATATACCCTATATGCCATTTAGTACTTAAACATTCAGTGCATATACCCTACATGCCATATAGTACTATAACATTCAGTACATATACCCTATATGCCATCAAGTACTAAAACATTCAGTACATATACCCTATATGATCTAGTACTAAAACATTCAGTACATATACCCTATATGCCATCTATTACTAAACCATTCAGGATATATACCCTATATGCGATCTAGTACTAAAACATTCAGGATATATACCCTATATGCGATCTAGTACTAAAACATTCAGGATATATACCATATTTCAGTTATATCACGACAACAGTTCACTTGTTCGTGGTCCCTGGGAAAACAAACCAGTACTAGGCTAGGAAATGTACTTCATGTACTTTACCATAATCTTTGCGCCGCGATTTTGGATCGAAAACGAGACTCCCGGTTCCAAATCCCAGACGCTTACAATTCGGCCAAGGCAGATTGGTTTTAGAACTCTTTTTTTATCATGACATATAATGATGTTATGATAACGGATCACAATGTTCTATGTTTACAGTTGTATAACTGTAGCTTCTACTGCTCTTTTAAGTTTTGAAATCTTATTGACTTTGTGGTTAGGCACTATTTCCAATGCGTTCAGATTTGTATAGGGTCTATGCACCGAGTGAATACTGATTAATTAGAATGTATGGAGGCTCTCACCAGTTTTTACTCAATTGTAATGTTTAAAGTGTGTTGCTAGATATGTTTTATTGAGTTATATACATTACATAATTGGAAGTACTTTATTGAGTTTATGTTGCTTTGCTTGAGAAATTCATTAATTTCATATATTTTTGAAACAGAAAAATACACATATTTTGTGCATAAAATTATTTTTTTATTTCCTTAGCACACACTATTGAAAAGAATATTTTGAACCTAATAAGGGTATACATGTACAGAAAATTATCAGATGTACAACCAATTACTTTCCTAGTAACATTTTACTTCATTTTTGGGTAGGTTTATTGACATATTTGAAGAAATGTCAAATGTTTATCTTTGCATCCTGTCACACTAGGAACACGAATTTTACTCTATTTCATAGTTGTTTCTTCTGGAGTTTGTTAACACTATTCATTTTCCAAATGTATTTTTTTAATTATCAATTTATTATCAAGTTTTTACTAAATACATGAACAAATAATGCTTTTGCGAATATTTGAAAAGGGAAACGTTATGTAACCATGGTAACTCATTTTAAAGGCATATTCCCTGCAACATTTTTACATGATTTGTTAGAACCATTTAGAAAATTTAACCCACATATCGGCAATAGTTTTATAAACATTAAAACAAATCATTATTTTGGCAACATTAAAACAAATTATTAATTTGGCAACATTTGAAAAATGATTCTTATTGTAGCCATGGTATCATATTTAAGAGGCACTGTTCCCCATAGCTTGTTTACATCTTGTTTACATCTTTTGTGTTGATGTTCATGAAATCATTATTCATTTTTTGTTCAAGAGGCCGCAAAAAATGATTTTCCTCCCTTAATAAACCCCCCTTGTAAAGAACGGTTTGGGAGCGAATTGTATGTTTTTCGTTTAATTCCTTTATTAAATGATGACTTTTGATAGAAAATATGAATTTCTGAAAAAATTCTCCATTTATGCCAAAACACTAATTGGAAGATTTAGTGAATTTCCTATTCAAATCATAACGATTCAGTTCAATGAAAATAGTGAGCGGGTTGCTAATATGTAACCAAAGTCCATTACAATATTGTTTTTGGCCATTTTTGGCTTCTTTCATCAAGTTGAGAAAATGTATGACGTTTGAACAAAATCCGTGACCATGCGTGCCACACTCTCTATATGGGAATGCAAATGCTTTAAAGAGAATGGATATTAAAAAATTCAGGATATATACCTTATGATAAGTGTATGGTACCCACATTTAGTCGTAAATACATTCAGGTTATATACGTTATATAAGTGTATGATACCCACAATTAATCGTAAATACATTCAGGTTATATACGTTATATAAGTGTATGATACCCACATTTAGTGGTAAATACGTTCAGGTTATATATGTTATATAAGTGTATGATACTCACATTTAGTCGTAAATACATTCAGGTTATATATGTTATATAAGTGTATGATACCCACATTTAGTCGTAAATACATTCAGGTTATATACGTTATATAAGTGTACGGTACCCACATTTAGTGGTAAATACATTCAGGTTATATATGTTATATAAGTGTATGGTACCCACATTTAGTCGTAAATACGTTCTGGTTATATACGTTATATAAGTGTATGGTACCCACATTTAGTCGTAAATACATTCAGGTTATATACGTTATATAAGTGAACGGTACCCACATTTAGTCGTAAATACATTCAGGTTATATATGTTATATAAGTGTATGGTACCCACATTTAGTCGTAAATACATTCAGGTTAATATACGTTATGTAAGTGTATGGTACCCACATTTAGCCGTAAATACGTTCAGGTTATATACGTTATATAAGTGTATGGTACCCACATTTAGTCGTAAATACGTTCAGGTTATATATGTTATATAAGTGTATGGTACCCACATTTAGTCGTAAATACATTCAGGTTAATATACGTTATATAAGTGTATGGTACCCACATTTAGTCGTAAATACATTCAGGTTATATATGTTATATAAGTGTATGGTACCCACATTTAGTTGTAAATACATTCAGGTTATATAAGTGTATGGTACCCACATTTAGCCATAAATACATTCAGGTTATATACGTTATATAAGTGTATGATACCCACATTTAGTCGTAAATACATTCAGGTTATACACGTTATATAAGTGTATGATACCCACATTTAGTCGTAAATACATTCGGGTTATATACGTAATATAAGTGTATGGTACCCACAATTAATCGTAAATACATTCAGGTTATATACGTTATATAAGTGTATGGTACCCACAT
Source organism: Serripes groenlandicus (assembly GCA_031761405.1). Lineage (NCBI taxonomy): Eukaryota > Metazoa > Mollusca > Bivalvia > Cardiida > Cardiidae > Serripes > Serripes groenlandicus. Next base: position 37,105,998 of record JASEVX010000002.1, read on the forward strand.
TTAGCCGTAAATACGTTCAGGTTAATATACGTTATATAAGTGTATGGTACCCACATTTAGTCGTAAATACATTCAGGTTATATACGTTATATAAGTGTACGGTACCCACATTTTGTCGTAAATACATTCAGGTTATATATGTTATATAAGTGTATGGTACCCACATTTATTCGTAAATACGTTCAGGTTATATACATTATATAAGTGTATGGTACCCACATTTAGTCGTAAATACATTCAGGTTATATACGTTATATAAGTGTATGGTACCCACATTTAGTCGTAAATACATTCAGGTTATATATGTTATATAAGTGTATGGTACCCACATTTATTCGTAAATACGTTCAGGTTATATACATTATATAAGTGTATGGTATCCACATTTAGCCGTAAATACATTCGGGTTATATACGTTATATAAGTGTATGGTACCCACAATTAATCGTAAATACATTCAGGTTATAAACGTTATATAAGTGTATGGTACCCACATTTAGTCGTAAATACATTCAGGATAAGTGTATGTCATAAGTACATCATCGTCGATGTGGGTTTATTCACCCTCGCCATTCGACATATAGCCATTAGGCGAGCTGCCAATGTGTTAACCTTTCAATTATTTTTGGGGACTATTTGTTAAGTTTGGTATTTAAATTAAATGTAATTTTCCATTTTTGAACGTTGACTATTAATAATGTTTACTTTTGTTTAAAATGTCTATACGTGTCTATAAGTGTCAGAAAACATAGTGTTTCGTGATACATGGCTCGTATAAACGATGCTATATAGGTTTGCAAACATGTGAGAAAACGTGATTAAAGATCAGGTTAAAGTTGGCGCTTTCTAAAATTACAAACGCGAACTCGATTTAAAAAAAACATAATTATATAATATTTCATAAAATATACTGTGACAAAAAAAGTGCGAAATTGACGAAGACGTGATTCATTAGTCTCTTATATAATCGTAACACTTTCTCGATTTTCGTTATAAAAACATATCATGTATGAAATACGAAACTGACAATCCCCTTATGAAGTAAGTACAAGTTCAGCGATCAGTCGAAAAGGTCAACGTTAATTCGTGGATCTCTTTAGTGTACGAGCTATCGCGATATCATTGTAGATAGGACCGGTGCTCTACGAGAACAAACCGTATGTTATTAACACAGTCTGATCTGACACTGCACTGACCGCAAATTAGGCATACATGTTGACAGGTATAAGGATCCTTCTTTTGAAGTTCTAGTCAATGTTTATACGTAGAAAACGAAGGACGCCAAACTATTGATTTGAATTTGAGATTGCGTAAACTAATTATGTCCTAACAGTAAATATAATGTTATTGAATATGTTTTTTGCTTCTTGTTTGTTGGTTCCGTTTACGCGAAACCTTGGATTTATTTTAGTTTATACGTTCAAGTGGATTGAAAAAAAATGCGTCCTTGTCTACGATGATGTTTAACACTTGCCCCGCATGTAGACACATGGTGCATCTACAGCAGATGAATTGTGAAAACATTGTTACATAAGAAGAAATTTCTCATGATAAGCAATTTCTCCTTTTGCTTCAATGTGTTCAACACTATTGAATGATAACCCTTTAATTAAAAGAGATTTTTCATATACGTATTCTATATACAAATCATTAATAAGAAAACTTATTGGGGAATTTTAAATAAGAAAAATAAATGTTTAAGATTTAAATGTGTCTAAATGATGAATCATGAATATGTTTCACTTCATAGTTATTTCTGTATTTGAATCCCTTCACTGTGATTTCACATATCGAGGGCTTGGCGTGAAACCGTTGTAACTAAAATCCTATTTTGAAAACCCTGGTTTACGGGCAGTTTTGACCCATGTCAATTTGGGTGTCATTGCTCAGAACGAATAATGGCACATAAATTTCCATTGTTTACCAAAGACAAGATCTCGGGCTAAGTGTGTCTCGCCCTTTTAAGAAATTGACCTAGTGACCTAGTGTTTGACCTAACCCATTACCAAGTTTTGAACTTGACCAAGATGTGATCTAATAATTGTTCATGAAGATTAAATAAAAAATGTGATTTCACAAGGTTATTCTAACATTCGACCTAGTGACTTAGTGTTTGACCCCTAATGACCTATTTGTGAACTTGACCTAGATTTGATGAAAACAAATATAGTGGTTAAATTTCGGGAAGATTGAATGAAGAAAGAAACTTCTACAGTGTTCAGAAGATTATTCCAAATTAAGGCAAATAATGACATTGACCTTGATGATTTGACATTGAATGATGTTCCATGACCCAACAATACATCTGACAAAGTTTCAGAAAAATCCCAGTAGGGGTTGCTGAGATATAACCAAGGTTAAGTTACCTGACAACGTTCCAAGTTCTGCCAAAATATGACCTTGACCTTAAAAGATTTGTTTTTTTATGATTTCCCATGACCAAACAATACATCTGACAGAGTTTCAGAAATATTCCATCAGGAGTTACTGAGATATAACCAAGGTTAAGTTTTAAAGTTAAGTTACCTAACCAAGTTCAAGTTCTACCAAAATATGACCTTGACCTAGATTATTTTGACCTTGAATGATGTTCCATGACTCAAAAATATATCTGACATAGTTTCAGAAAAATTCCAGCAGGGGTTGCTGAGATATAACCAAGGTTAAGTTACCTAACAACGTTCAAGTTCTGCCAAATTATTACCTTGACCTTAAACATTTTGACGTTGACTGATGCCCCATCACCAAACAATACATCTGACATAGTTTCAAAAAAAATCCAGCAGGGGTTGCTGAGATATAACCAAAGTTAAGTTTTGAGGTTAAGTTGCCTAACCAAGTTCAGGATCTGCCAAAATATGACCTTGACCTTGAACATTTTGACGTTGAATGATGTCCCATCACCAAACAATACATCTGACATAGTTTAAGAAAACTTTCAGTAGGGGTTGCTAAGATATAAAAAAGGTTAACATTGAGGTTAAGTTATCTAACCAAGTTCAAATTCTGCAAAAATATGACCGTGACCTTAAAAATAATGACGTTGCATGATGTGCCAAACCATACAATACATCTGACATAGTTTCAGAAAAATTCCAGCAGGGGTTGCTGAGATATAACCAAGTTTAAGCTTTGAGGTTAAGCTACGTAACTAAGTTCAAGTTCTGCCAAATTATGACATTGACCTTAAAAATGTTGACGTTGCATGATGTTCCATGACCATACAATACATCTGACATAGTTTCAGAAAAATTCCAGCAGGGGTTGCTAAGATATAATCCAAGGTTAAGTTTTGAGGTTAAGCTACGAAACCAAGTTCAAGTTCTACCAAAATATGACCTTGACCTTGACAATTTTGACATTGAATAATGTCCCATGACCATACAATACATCTGACAAAGTTTCATTTGAAAGAGCTTACTAATTTAACCACCTCATCTTCACAATCTATTTTTCTCGATGGATGAAAGCTTGCATATCCGGGTCTCCAGACGCTTCCAGGGTCAAATTCCACCAACCTTATTTAGCGCCAATTAATACTTACATACTTATTAAAGGTGCTGAACTCCAGATGGAGATCTAAATTTTGAAATGTTGAAACTTCTGCAAATATTGCTAATAGTGACAACAAAGTAAGTAATAAGTAGTTCAAAACTATTTGCGCAGTAAATGTTGAAAAACTGTCAATTGAAAGTCATAAAAATGTACTAAATTTGGCTTACTGGGTATGTCTACCCAGTAAAAAATGAAGCATACACGATCAATCTTTAGATGTTTATGCTAATGGAATTATTACTATTTTAGCCATGAATTATGATTCTAATATTTCAAGACAACAGTTTTAAACCTTTGACTATACTATCTATAATCTGGAATTCAGCATTATTTCATAATGTTTGTTTCCCTAATAAACATGCTAAAAAATTTCCTTTTTTAACAAGTATTGTTAGTCAGCAAGGTAACAGTATATGTCAACGTAGTCATTTACGTAAACACATTCAACCATTCATGTTTTGCAAAGTATTAGGGAAACAAAGATTATAAAATATGCGTTTGATTATTTCAATATTATTAAGCGCCATGTAAAGGGTTTCTGGAATTGGACCCAGGATGTTTGCTAAAGTTAACGGTGAACGGAGACATCGTGATCAGACTGCCTGTGGCATATTTGCATGTTACCAAGTCCCGATGAAAGCTTCTCTCACAAAAGAGCCCGTTTAAAATAAATACATGTATATTAGAAGCTGTAATAGGACAAACCTTGATCACGTGACTTCTGCCGAACAATCCCGTCATGTTGAACACAATGCATTGTCTATAGGAACCCATTATAGGAATCGGAAACTGAAAAGTAAAGCAACACTATCTTTCTTACATGTAACATACCCTGACAGTGTTTTCGGTACTTTGAACTGATTTACCGTTTGACTATATATACAACAACTATACGGCGGGCAAACAACTTTGAAAACATCTTGACATAAATTTGTAAAAGTATGAGCAATTTCAATGTTCAAATACTCAACACAATTGAAATTGGTTATAAGAATGGGGATGCTGTTGCTTGATTGGATGATTTATTGGTTGATTCGGGTTAACGCCGCTTTCAAAATTTGTCCAGTAATATCACGGTGACCAGTTCATCTAATCATGTTTTTCCTGGCTTGCTCACACATGTGCTCCACACAACATTCTTTCCAAGCACTTGGCTACCTTTTCACATATACTGTTAGCCCCATTGGTGGGAGACGAATGACGCTTTTCGCATTGACTTTTGTAAAACGAGGAAATCACTGTTGGCCAAACCAATAATGCTCACTAAGTTTTATACGTACAAATTTAGATTTGTCACGTAAGATAGCGCTAGCCTTCAGCGTTATATCATAAGTAGATTAAGCAATGTTGTATTGAAGGATTGCTGTCATAATAGTAAATTCGATTTACAACAACGGCATTTAGAAATTGACACCAAGTTAAACACTGAAACAATATTATGAATGGGTGAAAACGTACTTATTAATGCGTTGACTATTCGTTGTGTTAACGTTACACATGATATGGGTGAAAGTTGCTTCTTCAGCCGTCCCACCATCTTGGAATTTGGCAATTCGGAAGCCCAACATAAACAAAGCGTGTGTCTAACGAGTGGCCAAGTAATAAACATTCCAACGTACATTAATTTTGATCAGACGTCCATCTTTGGATCACGATATCAGATGATATAAGAGAAAGTTGATGCAAGGCATCAATGTCGCCGGAAAAGACTGCATTGATTTATTTTTTAACACACATGTATTCTTGACTTTCATTAGTCTAAACAAACACATAATTCCAGGATTTTTAAAATTCCACATAGATCTACATATTTCAGGATTTCTTTTGGTCAGGATTTTGGATGTTTTGTATTTGTCAATAAAACCACAACAAATTAATACATTTTGGGATTTAAATCTACATGCAATAAAAAGCTATTAAACCCTTTCCATGTCTGAAGCAACAATGAAAACCTTTAAACGCTTAAAACATTGAGAAAACGGTTAAATTGCTGAAGACATGAACTTCCTCCTTTTTAATAATAATTATAATAAATATTTCGCAGATGTTAAAATGTATCCTCATATGTTTAAAAAGTAGACCACACTTGAAACAACATATCAGCTAAATTGTTTATCTAAATCGTTGATGAATACAATATATGTTTGGCGCAAGAGAAATGCCAGTTGCGAGTCCCATTACTATTTAATAGGTGGCAAGTATGAAATTAATTGGGTGCGAAAGAGCAGATTTTCTTTTATTTTTAAATCTATTGTTTATCAGAGTTTGTTTTCTCTTAATTTGTTTCAAGCCAAATAATCATTTAATATTACATATATTTAATCATTTAAGTGTGTAATATTAGCTATCTATCTGTAATAAGGTGTTTGAGCATTCTTTCGAAATGTTGACCCTCAAGATCAAGTCGTAGTGTCAGACATCGAAGAAAGTGAATGAAAAACCAGGCAAAGCTTTAGTGCATGTTTTATTCCACTGCATTCGAGAGAAAAAAGCATTTCTATAGTATCTGTCTTTCTCCTATATTCGAACCATGCACTCGTTTCGTGACGTTTAAGAAATCAATTTGTCGTGCGACATTTTTTGTCTGCATAAACAAGTCACTTTTCTAAGTTTAAATTTTACTTCCGGTTACTTCGCTTTGTTTACATTTTGGCAACATGAAACTAGGTCACGAACTGAGGAAAAGACGTTTCGACATTCACGACCGATAAACAGGCTTATATTTGAGACATATTTTCACAAATAATTCTTATTTTTGTTTCTGTTACCAGTTTATGTTGATACTTATCTATTAAAAGGAGAATTTGACGTGATTTTCATATCGATAGTCTGCTGCGCAGGTGCGCGTATGTTAACAAATTAGACTGTGCGACGTAAAGGTTTGTAGTTATCGCCTTTTGATTACATAGTTTATGAAAATAAAGTATCCCAGTCTAGCTAATAGGGACTGTTTTGTCTTCGTAAATAAAACACAAAAACGTAAATGCCAGTCAAAATAAAGAAACTGCACATACTTAAAACATCGGAATATTTATTTCATTTTAGATGTATCATAACTTAGTGTTTTTAAACAAACGCAATTGTAATATGCTCAAGACATTTAAAAAAAAAAATCTAATAATAACCCCCCTCCCATGTCATTTCCGAAAACCTATTAAAAATAGAAGTCGCGGGCTTCTGCCCGGCGACTAATGAATTGTATGTTTTCCTGTCACATGACAAACGCTTTGTCACGTGACAGGAAACTGGACCGTAAAAACGAAATATCCGTAAACCGCTTTTAAACAGTCACTGCGGTATGAACTTACCTTGTAATTGGTAAAGTCTATTGTATATAGCGTGGTGTTTTCGTTCAGGACTGGTTCTACCATCTTCTCCATAAGGTGAACATATTTTGAACCACGTCTGGAATCTCCATGATAGTGAACCAAACCGGAAGTGACGTTTGGATCCACGTCATGGTAACTGTAAATAACTTGCATGGTATCCGACTGAAATATAAAATAAACGTATCAGTGCAATGATAGATATATACATGTACATTTCAATCTCGTTAATGAGATGACGTCACATCTATAGTGTACACTTTGCATTCGAAAAATCGGTCAGAATTTCAAGACCATGACCGGAGGAGTCAACGAGTGATGATGACCATGTAATGATTAAGCATAATAAACATGATCAGGACGCTTTATTATTTCCATGCATTCATTCTTTCTTCCTTTTTTTAATTGTTGTGGGCTCGTAGAATCGCCCTGTTTGTTTTATCTGCCATGTAATCATTAAAGTATGATGGTTACATTTATACGGCGAAATATTGTAGTAGAGTAGATTTCAAACTTGTCTTACCAATTTTATGTTTCGGATAGCGATTAATCCGAGCACTACAGCACTTTTTTTTGTCATGGCTGATTTTCAATGTGTTTGGGCTACAGGTATAGGGAAACATACTAGCATTATATGTATCGAAAGCTACACTTATATTTTGCTTCTGTAAACGTAGATCTTTTAATAATAAGTTCTTGATAAAACGGGATTGGTCGTGAATTTACCTTAATATTAAACAGACGTTTTCTGACCCCCCTGCAGCAGACAACTTTTGAAAACATCGAGGCAAAAGGAGAAAATTCTCTTGATGAATAATTTCTCCATTTCCCCTATTAAATGTTTCAACTGTATTCAACAATTACTCTATCATTTATAGAGGGTATCCATACGTGTACCCAGATGTTTTCAAGGAAAGGCGTCTGCTGCAGATTTATTGTTTTTGAGAAACCGGAGGCAAATCTTTCAAAAGAGACTAATACATAACATTATTTTGAATACAAACCTTTATCACATAAATACCCTTATTTTCAAGTTGAGAACAAATCACGGAACAACGTTATCATACACGTGTGATAACAAAAACACGTCATACACGCGACTACTGATGACGTCATTTTGACCTTTATCTTTATTATGTTTATTGTTAAGTTGTTAAATTTTACACATTGAAAAATGCAATAATACGTTATTTTGAATAAATAACGAGTCTTAATTGTTTAAAACATTGTTTTTTTTTTCTTATTATTGAAAAATGATGAGGACTACTTTTTTATGCGGTGAATCACAAGTTCTTATGAAGAATATGTTATTCGGTCTTTGTTTTGATGTTGTCAATATTTTTCATTAAAACACACTGTTTAGGTGATAAAAAGAATCCATCACTCGTTTTTCTTTGGAGAAGATTTCTTAAATTCGTCTCGAAAAAGAGAGTTATTAACCTCGCCAAGAAGCTCGGTTAATAACCGTCTTTTTCTAGACTCATTTAAAAAATCTTGATCTCCAAAGAAAACTCATGATGGATCCTATATTTCTCTTTGATATACAAACCCTTCCTTGATATATACAAATACAGCCATCGACTGTTTTATTGTGTTTAAAAGAAATGAACAAGGACAGTTTGTAAAGGGTTTCAGAGTTCTTAAATTTGGCAATTGACGTAACTTTGTTTTCTGTCATTGAACACAACGTGTAAAATAAATAGGGAGGATAAAATATACTTTCATTGCTAATTACTCTTATGGGGTATGTGAAGGTTCACCGTCTCATTTGAACAGTTTTTCGGCGATAGCTGTTTAACCTCAATTTTGACCTAGATGTTAAACAGATGATCTAGATTGTAGACCAATCAAATGTTGTATTTTATGAATAATGTCGAAGAAATAAAGGAAATGAAACGTTTTGATTGGTTCATTGTTAAGTTGGCGATCCTACGAGAGACACTAATAAGTTGAAGTTTTAAAATGAAATGTTCTGCATACTAACCTTTAATTGTTTTCCTTAAGAAATAAATTTCAGTGAAAACGTATGAAATATAATATTTGAGAACAAAATATTAATTATTTTTTAAAACATGGCCAGTTTTCAGTTATTTATCGTCAATTGAAACTTATACACCTCTTGGGAGCCTCGCGTAATCTCCAATCATGTGACGTATTCTTGGCCTTGAATGCGCATGTACCATTTCTTAGTGTTTTCTCATATTGATTGCCGTTTATCTTTTTTAAAGATATTTCTTGTTTAAATTTTCATTATGCCGCCGATTTGTATGTACAGTGCAACCCGTGTGTAAAGACCACCTATGGGAATACAACAATGAGGTCTTTGTTCACAAGTGGTCTTTATTTACAAGGTCATTTATGCAGGAAATGTTTATCAGGAAACTAAATGTTTGGTTGCTAAAGACAGGATATCCCTATTCCAAGATGGTCTTTAGCACATGTTCGTCTGTATTTTAGAGATAACACATAACGCTTTTTAATTCTACATGATATTTTTGGGGGTATGATGCCTTTATGTACACAATTAAATATGAGTATGAAACAGTATGGGTTGTATATATACAAATCTATTGAAAATGCTTTAGGTTTCACGAACGTCCGAAGTTGTTTTGTTGTTGTTTCTTTATCAAGGGGTCCTGGGATTTTTAAAAAGGTCATACGTTTAACGAAGGTCCCCAGTTTTATAAGGGATCTTAGGTTTTACAAAGGTCGTACCGTTATGGGCTCGTCCTCAGGGTCACATGTGTCTAACTTCCTGGTGAATCTCAATGTGGTGAAGCCGCTCATTTCTGAACCACCCTGTATAAGCCAATCATCGGATTTGTCTAGCAATGGTGCTCGGGAACCAGTCTCGGTGTGGTAGTCCTATACAAAAGGAATGAATGGAAAGTCATTTTATTATTTCTTGGTAAAAGTGATGTTTGTCCACTCTGGGAGATATGTCTATGTTTACATATATGAGCCGTGCCGCGAGAAAACCAACATAAAGGCCTCTTCGTAATGTATCGATCCAGATCAGCTTGCGCAGTCCGCGCAGACTGATCCGGGCCGACACATTCCGTCTTAGGGGATAGAGGTTCCTGAAACAGAAGAGGAGGCCAAAATGCAGCTGCGACGATAGACATCTGCGTAATGTATCGACCAGATCAGCCTGCGCTGTCCGCGCAGACTGATCCGGCCGACACATTCCGTCTTAGGGGGATAGATGCATAGAGTAATGATTCCTGAAACAGAAAATCCACAGGAGGCGAAAGAAAAGTGTCTATCCGGGTTCGCCTGCGCGTCATGCTGCAGCTGATCCGGGTCGATACTTTACGCAGAGACCACCATGTTGGTTTTCTCGCGGGACGGCTCATATATAGAGAGAATATCGAGGGCTTGGTGTGAAACGGTTGTAACTAAAAACCTATTTTGAAAACCCGGGTTTAGGGGCGATTTTGACCCCTTTGTAAACAATGCAAATTTAGGTGCCATTGCTCAGAACGAGCAATGGCACCTAAATTTCCATTATTTACCAAGAAAAATTATTTAACGCTTATAAGGACTTTATGGTAAGGTGATTAACCTTGGTAAAAAAATACCTATTTTAGTTACAACCGTTTCACGCCAAGCCCTCGATATAACGTCCTTTATCTGACGAGACTTGGATAACTGGTAATTGTCGAACCATTGGCGACGCATTCATCGGTCCTCCCACAGTCGAGTCAGATAAAGTTCATGTCGAAAGTCGAAGGCTTGATACTTTATTTATCTTGTAACCTCAATATCAAAGGCTCGATAATTATCAGTTTTCCGAACCTCGTTCGATAAAGTTCATATCTGAAGTCAAGGACATAATATTGTATTAAGCGTTTAACCTCAATATCAAAAGCTCGACAGTTTTCAGTTTTCAAAACCTCGTCAGATGAATTGATTGATTGAGGTTTAACGCCGTTTTCAATTCTTTTCAGTCATATCATTTCATCTAATCATGTGTTTCCTGGCTTCCTCACATCAGAATCCATGAAACATTATTTCCACGAAACTGGCTGTTGTTCCACATATACTGTTAGCCAACTAATTGAAGACGAATGGCACTTGCAACACACACCTTTTAATAACGTCGGAAAGAAAGTTGGCCGAGCTTAGGTTCTAACTCCCAACCCCTGGATCGACAGCTCGCGTCGCTACCGACTGAGCTACCGTGGCTTTTTGAAGGATAAAAAGAGAAGTCAAGATGATTGTCTTTGATGTGCAGCTGGTTGGCACTATGCAAGTTAAGCTATTCGTAATGGTTGGGGAAAGGGGAAGTGGAAATTCATGCAACGGAAGTAATCAAGGTATATTTGTATTGGAATAACCGACCATTTATGATTTTATTCTCCGTAACTGATGTTTGTAACATTTATTCAAAGCGTCTGACAAATTTGCAAAGTATTTACAACTCTCAACAAAGGTCGGGGCAATGTGTTACATTTTTTCGACAATATATTAAACGTGTTAGTGTTAGTATGTATGCTTTATATGCCTTATTCAAGACGTTGAATGTAAACAATTGTGTGTAGTGTGTTGCTAGACTGTCCCGGTTTCTCCTTAGGTCGATTTATCGATTTATCGATATATCGAGGGCTTGGCGTAAAACGGTTGTAACTAAAAACCTATTTTGAATACCCTGGTTTAGGGGCAACTTTGACCCCTTTGTAAACAATGCAAATTTAGGTGCCATTGCTCAGAACGAGCAATGGCACCTTAATTTACATTGTTTACCAAGAAAAATGATTTAACGCTTATACGGGTAAACAAATCGACGGCGAAGCCGGCGATGTTTCCCGTCAATAGGTAATGTGTATGAACTTTGCAAAAAATTGCTATACCGTCTTTCCTAAAATTGTGTCCAGAGCGAACTTTTCGATGCAGTGATATGCAGTCACGATACTCGTACGTTTTCATTGGATGAAAAGAAAATATCGAAACAAAAAAAACTTCTAGAGGAAATAATTAAATATGATAATACGTACACGCTAAAGGAACAAGCACAAGTTATTTTATGTGTGATAATTTGCGTGTAATAACACTCGTCGTCTATTTCTAAAACGAGTTCAAATAACAACTTGTAAGGGTTTTTTTACTTTCCGGAAGTTATAAATACAAATTTCTGTAATATGACGTCATAATGTGACGTCATTCCATTAGTGGTGCAGAGGAAGAGCGTCGGCCTCTTGTATCAAAGGTCCCTGGTTCGAGTCCCGTGATGAGCGGGTCCTGACTTTTTTGTTTTTTTGTTGTTTTTTTGTTTTCGTTCTGGTATTTTGATTTGTTAATTCATTGTATTTGGTTCGAAACATTGTATGAATTATTATAATCAATAAATATGTTCTATGTTCTATGTTCCTGACTTTGGGATTTAAGTCTCCAGGAAGCAAACATCGAGCGTGATTAATATAAGCTGAAAGCTTGTTTCACAATCGATGTAATATAAATAAGTTTAAACTTAATGAACCAAAAGGAAAACGACAGAAAGTATAGGAAACGTTAGTTTGACTGGTCACAAATGTAGTTCCGTAAATTATAAAATCGTTTTATTTGAAGTACTTTATGAAGGGCAAGTTGATTATTTGTTGTACCTGTCATCATAATTTTATGGATGTAAAATCTTGGCTATATTTTAAAGTTAAATATAAGCTTAACCTGATGATGATTTTTCTTTTCTTTGCTTAGGTCGGTAGGACTCGTAATTGACGTAAATAACTGATCGTGCTGCAAGCAAGGGGCTAACTGCAGTTCGCGGGGAATTATTCACCGATCACAACATATAATAAATGTTTACCCGAAATAGGTAGCACCTATAATCATATTAAGGACTTCATGACGAGGTGATTAACCTTGGTACAAAAATAGCAGTTTTAGTTACAACTGTTTCACGCCAAGCCCTCGATATATACAACGTCGCAAATGGGAAACAAGCAATGACTACACATTACCGCTATAATACGAAAAAAAACCATAAATGGTTTTTTTCGCTTATAGTTAACAGGTGTGAGATTTTTTTTTTTTTTTTTTTCAATAACCCATGAAGCTTTCTGAAATGAAACTGGAAAAATCCATGGGGGCCGCCATTTTGGATATGTATAAAAAGCAGACGTAAAACACAGATTGAAAATTATTGTCGTCTTTTTAATCATTTTTTTTTAAATCGGTATTTTGGGTATGTATAAAATGAGTAGAAAAACACGGATTGAAAATTATTGTCGTCTTTTTAATATTTTTTTTAAAATCGATATTTAAGATCATTAAAGTGCTGTGTTATGTGGGAATTAACATTTGTACGAAAAGTTAAAAATAAATGGAAATCTGTAAGAAATATGTTTTCCCGTTCGTCAAAAAAACGACAGCATTAGCTTCTACGCCCGAAACTAAATGTTGACTGTATCGTAGCCAAAGAAGGACGTGACGTCATTTCCGTTACACTTCATCTTGGCGTAACGTCAATGGAGCGACGTCGTTTCCCGCAAAAAAAAGTTGTATCAACATGAAAGACCCCAACTTCCTATGCATGAGCTATTATTGACTCACTCATTCAAAGTATACTTATTTATCAAACATTGTGGCAAAAGGATAACTTCCTCATAAGGAGCAATTGTTCTTGTGGCGGCAATCTTTTCCTAAATCGTCTGTTGCATAGGCCTCAGAAACCGTCTCTAATAGGGAAAGGGTTTAGCAGAATTGTGACCCCTTACATAATTTATTCCAGTCATATTGACTGGTTGAAAAGGCATTCGCCAGGTGGCATCAGTAAAGGGCTGATCTATTTGATTCTTTACCATAATGCAGATGATCGATTAAGGATCATCTTGGCCCTCATGTTTTAACCTCGTTCATTATAAATGTATTCCTTGATTTTCTGAAAGTCTTTACTTTATTATTTTCAAGAAACATGACATTAATATTATTATTTTCTAGTCAATTACATATAAATCCTTTTTTATGGCCAAAGTATGCTCTTTAATTTTTGTTTATAATTATCTTGCGTTTTTTTCGTAAATAGGTAGCACCTATAGATATATTATCACGCTTTGCTTTAAAGACAGGAACACGGACTACTCTTGACGATCTATTTTATGAATAAACTTTATCTTCCTATTTTAGTGTGCAGTGACTGTCAATTTATTTTAACAATGCCTTTACAAATTGAAACGAAGAAATTGGGACTCAATCAAGTCGGTGTTCGAAAGTATGGGAATGTAGTACTTGAACCTTTGGTGCAAGTTATATTTGGTCTCAGTTTAAAAGAATCGCAAATTTACTAGCCAACATTTGAGAAAATAAATAATTTCACAGAAAATATTCTAATGTGCCAAGGTTAACTAATGGAGAAAGAGCGTGAACTGTAGCATGTTGGAAGGCAGACGCATTGAAAATCCCATGGATTGGCGTTTTAATGTCTCATGGTCGACAATGAATCGTTTAGTTAAACATCTGAATGACGCCGATTTCAACGCCGTGCAGAAGATTCGGCATCACTCACTTGACCGGTGTGTTACAGTATAGTGGCTACATCTTCCCGACATATTACGGTAACAAGAGTTGATGCAAGATGCAGCAATTGGCGCGGGAATCTGCATTGTATGGCTTAAGAAAAGCTGTTTGATTTGAAAAACACGAAACCCGCTTTTAAATATATGATATAAAAATATGATAACAATAATTTTTTAGATAAATAAGTAAAACGAAAACAAAAATACCTTTTCCCAACGTGTTGACCTCGATCTCCCAACATTATTGTAAACATTTGTCTGCGCATGTGCGTTCTTTTTTCTTAAAATCGCCAAACTTAGCACAATAACTTCGCATTTATGAAAGTATTCTCATTTTCCTAATGTAACGCGAACGGGGTATAGGTTTATGTATAAATATCACTTCTACAGCCTTACTGTGGAAGCTGGCTTTTAAATCGACGTTGGTAGAGTGGTTGACCTTTGTGTAAAGTTAAGATTGGTCACCCGCGATGGCTTAACGCCGGTACACATTACAAATGGGGGCGGCATTGGGTGATATTAAAAAACTGTGGTTTTAATTTACATGTTAATTATAAAGAATACTACTCGCATATAAAAAGACTCACTTAATCTTAATCACTCGAACGATAACCAGTCTAGTGACGAACTGCTACGGAAATATCCGAGAGCTGGCGGTAAAATACTCCGCATGCGCGATCAAGACGATTAACACGGCGCATGCGCAAGACCATTGCACAAGTGACAGTTTTTTACACAACCAATATATGCACTGGTGCTGATGCACCCGCGCAATAAAGTGCATGACTGAGTGTATTGATTGGGCGTTTACGCCGTTTCAAACAGTATTGCAGTTAAATCACGGCGACAGTTCACTTATGCAAGACCCATGGGTATATAAACCAGTACTAGGCTAGGAAATGTGCCTTGCCCGCGGTGACCGCCGCGACTTGGATTCGAACCAGGGAGCATGTTTCCCATTTGCCACACCGTGTTCAACTCTTCAAAATAATTATACTTTCTGTCAAAAAGAGTTTTCACAATTTACCTAGATGTTTTCAAAGTCTTCTCCTGCAGATTATTTGTATGTGGGAAAGAGTTCAGTTAGAACTTGTTAACCTTGATGGTAATTTAACATCCGTTTATGTCATTGATATATTAAGATCGGGTTATTATTGTCGATTATTTCTAGACTAGATCTTCACAAGTTTTAATCTGATATACTTGAAGACAGAAATAACTATATATCGCAAAAAAAAAAGATGACCTAATTGTTTTCGAAATAACTTTAAAACTATCTGAATCAGGGACACGGGTATACCTTGCCCACATATAGACGCTTTCTGACGCCTATGCGGCAGACGACTTTTGAAAACATTGTAGCTAAAGGAGAAGTTGCTCAAAATGAGCAATTATTCCATTTGCCACAATGCTTTCAACTATTTTCGGTAATTTTACCTTCATTTATAGAGATTTTCCAAATGCTTTACTAAATGTCTTCAGAGTCGTCTGCTGCATATTTGTTGTATGTGGGAAAGGGCGGTTAAGAGGCCGACGTTATGGCGACATGCCGAATGCATTGCAAACGTTATTATTGTTTTCCAGTTAAAATGATTTTGACTCAGAATGAAAGAAATCCAGATTAGAAATGCATTCTAGAAACAAAAAGATGTTAGCCCTTTTCCAATAGAGTCGTAAGCTCGACGCGAATTATAAATACAGAAGTTCTGCAATTGCACTTGGCGCGTCGTCGACCGTTCACAAGTACTAGTAAAATATGACCGATATAGTGACTATCCTTCGGTTGACAAAGGATGACAGTACACGAACATATTAACCTTTTTCCCCACATTCAACACATATGCAGCAGACGACTTTGAAACGATATTGGCAAACATGAGAACAATCTCCATTAATGAGAGATTATTTATTCACTAGGGTTAAAAGCATTGTGACAAAAGGTGAAAATGCTCATTATGAGCAGTTTCAGCTTTTTGCACACTGTGTTTAAAGGTCGTCTGCTGCAGATGCATCTGAAAGCGTCTGTATGTGGGAAAGGGTTACATTTCAAACGACATTTGGCAAAAAAATAACGACCACATTGATGTGACATGGGAGATGGTGGTGTACAACACTAACTCCAATCGTCTGACTTAAATATGGCGTTAAGCAGACTTAGATAAAGGGTTTACATGTAACATACTCAGATAAGGGTTTTACATGTAACATACTCAGATAAAGGTGTTACATGTAACATACTAAGATAAGGGTTTAACATGTAACAGACTCAGATAAGGGTTTTACATGTAACATACTCAGATATGGATTTTACATGTAACATACTCAGATAAGGGTTTTACATGTAACAGACTAATATAAGGGTTTTACATGTAACATACTTAGATAAGGGTTTTACATGTAGCAGACTCAGATAAGGGTGTTACATTTAACAGACTAATATAAGGGTTTTACATTTAACAGACTAAGATAAGGGTTTTACATGTAGCAGACTCAGATAAGGGTGTTACATTTAACAGACTAATATAAGGGTTTTACATGTAACAGACTAAGATAAGAGTTTTACATGTAGCAGACTCAGATAAGGGTGTTACATTTAACAGACTAATATAAGGGTTTTACATGTAACAGACTCAGATAAGGGTTTTACATGTAAAAGACTCAGATAAGGGTTTTACATGTAACATACTCAGATAAGGGTTTTACATGTAACATACTCAGATAAGGGTTTTACATGTAACAGACTCAGATAAGGATTTTACATGTATCAGACTTAGATAAGGGTTTTACATGTAGCACACTCAGATAAGGGTTTTTACATGTAGAAGACTTAGACAAGGGTTTAACATGTAACAGACTAATATAAGGGTTTTACATGTAACAGACTCAGATAAGGGTTTTACATATAGCATACTGAGATAAAGGGTTTTACATGTAGCAGACTAAGATAAGGGTTTTACATGTAACAGACTCAGATAAGGGTTTTACATGTAACATACTTAGATAAGGGTTTTAAATGTAACAGACTTAGATAAGGGTTTTACATGTAGAAGACTTAGATAAGGGTTTTACATGTAACATACTTAGATAAGGTTTTACATGTAACAGACTTAGATACGGGTTTTACATGTAACAGACTTAGATAAGGGTTTTACGTGTAACAGACTTAGATAAGGGTTTTACATGTAACATGCTTAGATAAGGGTTTTACATGTAAGGACTTAGATAAGGGTTTTACATTTAACAGACTTAGATAAGGGTTTTACATGTAACAGACTCAGATAAGGGTTTTACATGTAAAGACTCAGATAAGGATTTTACATGTAACAGACTTAGATAAGGGTTTTACATGTAGCGTACTTAGATAAGGGTTTTACATGTAGAAGACTTATATAAGGGTTTTACATGTAGAAGACTTATATAAGGGATTAACTTGTAGCAGACCTAGATAAGGGTTTAAAATGTAGAAGACTTATATAAGGGTTTTACATTAAGCAGACTAAGATAAGGGTTTTACATGTAGCAGACTTAGATAAGGGTTTTACAAGTAGCAGACTTATATAAGGGTTTTACTTGTAGGAGACTTAGATAAGGGTTTTATATGTAGCAGACTTAGATAAGGGTTTGCATGTAGCATACTAAGATAAGGGTTTTACATGTAGAAGACTTAGATAAAGGTTTTACATGTAGCAGACTTAGATAAGGGTTTTACATGTAGCAGACTTAGATAAGGGATTTACTTGTAGCAGACCTAGATAAGGGTTTAAAATGTAGAAGACTTATATAAGGGTTTTACATTAAGCAGACTAAGATAAGGGTTTTACATGTAGTAGACTTGAATAAGGGTTTTACATGTAGCAGACTTAGATAAGGGATTTACTTGTAGCAGACCTAGATAAGGGTTTAAAATGTAGAAGACTTATATAAGGGTTTTACATTAAGCAGATTCACATAAGGGTTTTACATGTAGCAGACTTAGATAAGGGTTTTACATGTAGCAGACGTAGATAAGGGTTTTACTTGTAGCAGACTTAGATAAGGGTTTTACATGTAGCAGACTTAGATAAGGGTTTTACATGTAGCAGACTAAGATAAGGGTTTTACATGTAGCAGACTTAGATAAGGGTTTTACATGTAGCAGACTAAGATAAGGGTTTTACATGTATCAGACTTAGATAAGGGTTTTACAATGTAGCAGACTTAGAAAAGGGTTTAACATGTAGCAGACTTAGATAAGGCCTTTAGCAGACTGAGATGAGGGGGTTTAGCAGACTTAGATATGGGTTTTAGCAGACTTAGATATGAGTTTTAGCAGACTTAGATATGGGTTTTAGCAGACTTAGATAAGGCTTTTAGCAGACTTAGATAAGGGGTTTTAGCAGACTTAGATATAGGTTTTAGCATACTTAGATATGGGTTTTAGAAGACTTAGATAAGGCTTTTAGCAGACTTAGATGAGGGTTTTTAGCAGACTTAGATATGGGTTTTAGCAGACTTTTATATGGGTTTAAGCAGATTTAGATAAGGGTTTTAGCAAAATTAGATACAGCTTTAAGCAGACTTAGATAAGGCTTTTAGCAGCATTAGATGAGGATTTTAGCAGACTCAGATGAGGGTTCTAGCAGACTTGGATAATGCTTTAGCAGACTCATATAACGGTCTTAGATAAGAGTGTTACATGTAGCAGACTTAGATAAGGATTTTAGCAGACATAGATCATGGTTTTAGCAGCCTTGGGTCAGGGTTTAGCTGACTTAGATGAGGGTTTAAGCATCATTAAATAATCGTTTTAGTAAACTTATATAATTGTTCTATGTTTTGGAATACTTATTTGAAAACCAAAAATGATGTTGTGTGTACTCAAAAGAATCGTCTCACTTAGATAATGCTTTAGCAGACTCATATAACGGTCTTAGATAAGAGTGTTACATGTAGCAGACTTAGATAAGGATTTTAGCAGACATAGATCATGGTTTTAGCAGCCTTGGGTCAGGGTTTAGCTGACTTAGATGAGGGTTTAAGCATCATTAAATAATCGTTTTAGTAAACTTATATAATTGTTCTATGTTTTGGAATACTTATTTGAAAACCAAAAATGATGTTGTGTGTACTCAAAAGAATCGTCTCACTTAGATAATGCTTTAGCAGACTCATATAACGGTCTTAGATAAGAGTGTTACATGTAGCAGACTTAGATAAGGATTTTAGCAGACATAGATCATGGTTTTAGCAGCCTTGGGTCAGGGTTTAGCTGACTTAGATGAGGGTTTAAGCATCATTAAATAATCGTTTTAGTAAACTTATATAATTGTTCTATGTTTTGGAATACTTATTTGAAAACCAAAAATGATGTTGTGTGTACTCAAAAGAATCGTCTCACTTATACGATTCATTTAAGCACACACGATATATGTTTTAATGAGTACTACGAAAGATATCGTGCAAGGACCCATGTATTCATCCCTTTATTGTCCTCTTCAATATAATCTGGGATGCATGATGATGTATGCGTCAATCTGACTTTTGAGCATATATATATATGATAATTAGCATGCATTCATGTTTTTTCCAACCTTTGTTATCTTGTTTCCTGGAACGGGTCAAGTATAGTTTTAAAACAGAGAGGAAAACATTATTGTTCAATGAAAAAATCCTCATTCTGAAAAGTATTCCCTTCTTTTCTCTCGCTATTATTTCTACGGTATGCACAAGGCTTGAGAAGTCTTCATAATCAGCAGAAGGACTTACCGAATTCCCTCAATCGGTCAAAATCTAAAACTTACCCCCAAAAACATTTGATCTTCAATAATCCATCCTATGATCATATCAGCGGGGGTCATTCGTCCATATTTTGAGATACCAAACCCAACATATCCAAGGGCTTGAACGGTAACCTCAAAGTCCATGTGCGTATCATTAAAATCCCACTTAAGCTCATATTTATTATCCACGTCCAGAAACTTCGAAAATCTTAAAGGCCCTAACTGGCCTTCCACCTCCAAAAAGAAACACAAAACCGAAAAAGTCACTGCAAAAAACATGTTCTTTTCACGAAAAGCTATGGTTATCCCTGTAGGGTTAAACTTATGTCCTAACGAACAATTGATTCATCAATCATTGTATCTTGTCGCTTGTTTTATACAGTTAAATCAATGGCAGGTGAAAATGAATTGTGACGCATAAAAATCGTCCCCTCCGGCTATCTTATACATATTTATATAAATGAAAGTTTGTTTGGTTTAAAATTAATTGAAGCCGTACGTGTCAGATCAAAGAAAAGACAGACAGCTACGAAAAATATGTATTTTGGCTTTTTTTCTCATATCGTTTTAATTATTACGCCCGTTGATGTCATCTGTTTACGATATGCAATATACTGGAGAGTTGTCATTTATGCATTTTGTACATACTCGACATTAATAAAACAATGAATTGCATTTTTTTGTTTTTATTGTATTGTATTGTATTGTATCATATTAGATTGTATTGTATTGTGTCGTATTGTTTTGTATTGTATTGTATTGTATTAGCTGAAATATATGCTGTTTTTTAGTAGTTTTATTGCTGTGTCATTCATATACTTTGAAATGTGTCATTATTTTTGTTATTTATGTGGTTTTTTTATCGTGTTCTAATCAATGTTTTACGTCTATTTGTATTTATTTTATATGTTTTATACTGATGTACAACATCATCGAATGTGATTTTGTACAAACATGGGCGTTCAATTAAATAAAGATTCGCTTTTTTCATTTAATGAAATTGAAATTCATTATTACAGTTCAGAATGCACGTTCCACCTATTTGTGTTTGGGTATTCAGGGGAGATGACTAAATTACTGTAAGCCAGTTGAAGAGGGTAGAACCGACCAAGGCTCAAACTCGGGACCTCTTGTCCAGGAGGCGAACACTCTACCTCGTCGCTACAAAAGCTAGCTCTATAGTAAAGCAATTGCAAACAAATAGCTAATTTGTTTCTATCAATAAGAAATATTGGAAAAATCCAAGTGTATATAAATTGTTAAGCTTGTTAAATTCTGCGAGGAAAAATGAAGTATTAAATCTATGTATTTATATTAATAAATGTTATAAAGAAAGAAATGAGCATCTTTATAATCATGCTTGACCAAATCAAACATGTCTCTACATAATTTGATTTAATTGAAGATCTTGTATGTTGTTGTTTTTTGTATTTTTGTTTGTTTGTTGTTTTGTTTGTTTTTGTTCTGGTATTTTGATTTGTTAATTCATTGTATTTGGTTCGAAACATTGTATGTATGTTTATAATCAATAAATATGTTCTATGTTCTATGTTCTATCTATGGGACAGATAATCTCCACCTTACACGAAAACCGATTCTTGGACGGACCATTACTTTTTCAAATCTTTAATCAGTACCTACATTGTAGGCATCCGCTCCATATAAAAGCATAAACAACATTATTATCCTTATATGTTTAAAACTCTTTAATAATCGAATTGTCGACCACCTTGGTCTTCATCAAGCTTAAATAAATACAACAGAAATGTATGTCCAGTCCATCTTGTTTCGAAGAGGTTCGCTCTCCTTAGCTGCAATATGTTGTCTTCTGTTTGACATCTTGAGAAGGAGTAACATGTAAACACTTTGTTTATTATGAAGAAAGTCAGTAAAACACTTTATATGATTAAAACTCCTTAATAATCGATTTTTCGACCACTTGGTCTTATAAAGATAAATAAATACAACAGAAATGTATGTGCAGTTTCGTTTATGAACATTATTATCTATATACATAAAAGCATAAATAATGATTACATGTTATATACATGAAATAAAACGAATGTTAATGCTTAACTTATTCTTATCGTTTTAAAGGCTATTTAGTTTGAGTTTCCAAAATTTGTTTCTGAGCTTAAGAGCTTCACTTAGGAAAGCTTCAATTCGTGGGAACTAGGGAAGATCTTATTAGCCTCCGTAATTGACATACTTAACCCTCATACGGCAATTCTGCAGCAGACGACTTTGAACGTATTTTGTCAAACATAGAAAATCTCCATAATTGAATGGATAACCTATGACAAAAGTGGAAAACATTGTGGGAAAAGGAGAAATTGCACGTTTTGTGCAATTTCTTCTTTTGTGACTATGCTTTAAAAAATCCGTCTGCTGCAGAGGCGTCAGAAAGCGTCTTATCTTAAATATATTATATAATCTATATGAGGGAAAGGGTTAAACAAACCTCCAGCGTCGGGTTATGTGTTACTCATAGTCTGATGCGCTTATCTAGAACTCTGAGAGATAACTGAGTAATTCTAGGACTAAATAAAACATTGTGAGAACAGAAGGAGAACGAGTATGCTAATAACAACGGACTCGCATCACGCGACTCATTAATAATCGTGTATACAATAAAAGCTATCATGTACAGTTCACGCTTGGTCGCTACAAAATGTCGGTTCATGTCACATTGAAACGCATATACGTCACATCAACTCACTATAACGTTCTATCAAATATATAGATGGATGGGGTTTATCAAGGGGAAAAGGGCATTTGTTTTAACAAAGTCAAAATTAAATTAAGACAGAAACAAATGATGTATCGCAACTAAGATAAAATGTACTGGGCTTTTGCAATCTCCCTCCTCGGGTTATCAAAGAACAGACATGTGAATAACGCTATAACGGATTTGAGAGGGTAATTCATCAATAGTGGATTACAATTTCGATGTATATTATAACCTCTTTCTCATAAAACTGTCGCATCAGTCACGTGAGAGAGAGATAGAGAGAGAGAGAGAGGAGAGAGGAGAGAGAGAGAGGAGAGAGAGAGAGAGAGAGAGAGAGAGGAGAGAGAGGAGAGAGAGAGAGAGAGAGAGAGAGAGAGAGAGGAGAGAGGAGAGAGAGAGAGAGAGAGAGAGGAGAGAGAGAGAGAGGAGAGAGAGAGAGAGAGAGAGAGATGAGAGAGAGAGAGGAGAGGAGAGAGAGAGAGGAGAGGAGAGAGAGAGAGAGAGAGAGGAGAGAGAGAGAGTCTAAATTAACTTCGTTCTTAAAATATTTAGTTGTATTAGGTCAAAGGTCATTTCACTGTGACCTTGGCCTTTAACCTTAGATAAATGACTTCTGTCACAAAGAACACAAGCTACGTAAAAGACGAGTGTATTTCATAAACATGTTCATTATGACTAGTTTGCGAGAAACTATCAATTGAGACGACAACGATTAGGACGA
>JASEVX010000002.1:37129803-37254803 GCA_031761405.1 Serripes groenlandicus
AACATTGTTGAAGGCGGCGTAAAGCACCAAACAATCAATCAATTAATACGTAATCTTATAACTCGCTTTTCGACGAAACCGTCCTCCAGAGGGCTTCAATGTGTAGTATTTGGATTTATTGCGAAAATAGTAGATTCTAATTAGACACGACGGAGGGGGAAAATAAATAAGATCGATTTCCGAATGACGTGGTCCGTTTAGTTGGTATATACCGTGTATACGCTTTCCCACATATAGACGCATTTTGACGCATCTGAAGCAGACAACTTTTCAAAACATTGTGACAAAAGGAAAACTTTCTAATGATGAGCTATATTTCATGTTGCCACAATGTTTTTTATCTCTAATTAATATTTAAGCTCTCTATTTTAAGAGCAGATTTATCACTTTTTTGCCAATATGTTTTCGAATTCGTCTGCTGTTGTGTTAAAATAAGTTCTTACCTATGGTATTGTTATGGGGGGGGGGGGGGGGGGCTCTTTGGTAAGTAACCACTACTATACTAGTCCATTTATCCTGATACCAGCGAGTCAGTCGTAATACAAAACTCACAACCTTGAGCGCCGGGGGATTAGTCATTTCTACCATTTGTAAAGTATTTGGTATGACCCGACCGGGGATCGAACGCGCGACGTCCCTCACCCGAGGCGTACGCTCTACCACTTCTCACCAACGAGGCGGTTTGTTTTAGTAATACAAGTAAGTTTGAAAGTATATCTAAAGTAAGATTAAACCGTTGAAGCAGATACATTTGGAAAACGTTATGCAATAAATATATAGGTGTCGCCTGTAGCAAAAGAAAATGGTGAGAAAAACAAGTGACAACTGGAGATAATTTAAGGAATATTCGTGCAAGAAATTTGGCACAAACTACCTACTTATCAAGTTTTAAGTCGATCAATTAGAAATTATGTGATAAAATGGCCGAAAAAGAAAATGTGAAAAGGGGAGATAACTCAAGAATAAGTATGCTAGAGTTAGAGTTATGGTTGACTGCAGATCGGACAAAGGGCGATCACAATAACTAACAAATATATAAGAAAATGGCCGAACAAAAGAAAATACTTATTTAAAGGGAGCTAACTATGTTATGTTCTTGTAAACAGAAGGTCATAAGTGATTTTCATACCAATTTTGGTGCTGATTGATTGGGGTTTAACGCCGTTTTTAACAATTTCTCAGTTATATCACAGCGGCAAGTTCACATACTCATGCATTTCCTGGTTTTCTCACACCAGTACTCCACACAACAATCTTCCCAAGCAACAGGCTGCTTTTCCACATAGACTTAGCCCATTGGTGGAAGACGAATGACGCATGTCGCATTGACTTTTGTCAATCGTCGGAAAGAAAGTTGACAGAGCCGGGATTCGATATCACAACCCCTGGATTGACAGCCCGCGTCGCTACCGACTGAGCTACGGGGCTCGGTGCTGATACATTTGAACAATTCTGAAATAATGGCAAATGGGAAAAATGCAAACCTATTTCAGGGCGACACGAAACACCCAAATACATAACCAATCCACCTTTAATATAATACATGTACGTATAGTTCCATATAAACTTAAAACATCACTATGTTATCAAAGACTTAACTCTTTCAGCGCCGAATCGTTTAAAGTAGACTCTTCCATATTAAAAAACGGGCGTCTCCATTTCTCATGTAATAAAGGTTTGGACTACTTTGATAACTAAAAGGCAAACAATGCTGATTTCAGGTGAGACAGCTCGTTACGAGCTGACTCACCTGAATCAGTATTGTTTGCAAAAACCTCAATATTCAGTGCCTTTGGCGCTGAAAGAGTTAAGTACTGTAATGTTCAATTATTGGTTCTCTCTTCTAGAGACCCTTAAAGTCGGTCTTCGTGTTTGTTTGTTTGTTTGTTTGTGGCAAGCGTAGCGCCAAAACTATTCAACGGATTTCGACCAAACTTGGTAGGGATGAAGGGTCTAGGCTCTAGTTGTTTCTTTTGTAGTATGGTCGCCATAGAAACCACCGTTGCTATGGAAACGTGTATGTAGCCCATCAGTTGCTACATCGAATGATCGTCCCGATTTTTGATCCGTCTCTTAGTTTTCTTAATATTTGAGTTGCCGAAAGGGGTACCATATCCGCGGAAAACACAGACACGTCAAAACTAAATATATCGACACAAAAAGAAATGGTTTCCTATTACCTGATCGCTGATTGGCTAAAAATCCGGACACGACCAAATATCTAGAGAGCACTTCACATAGCCATTACAACTTCCGTTTCCCGTACTTTTACACGAGGAGAAGAAAAATTCAAGTGAATTTGACGCTGTTCTCGCGACAACTCGATAGCTTTTTTCATTATTCGTGCGGTGTCGTGAGAGTAGAGACAAGAGAGAACCATCGTCGCAGTGTGCTGTTAAAATAACATTGTTTTTGGGAAGTTTTCGTATAGGATTGGCTGGTGTGTTTATTACTCGCACGTTCGTAACGTGCTTACTTAAGGCAAGCAAGTAAATAAATCAATCAAGTTTACATGTACTAACATGATCTAGTGGCCTGTCACGTTCAAACGATTAATAATATAAGATAATTAAATAATCATCACGTTTTCGTGTGTCAAAGGGGCCCCAACCGGATTCCGCTCAATTGCCCAACATTGTAATACTTTTGTCAGTGTGGGTCTCTTAATCTCTTTCCCGCATACAACGAATTTGTAGCAGACGACTTCGGTTAAGTTAAAAACATTTTCCCCACATGGTTTCACTGTCTTGACGTTTACATTTTAGCAAGCTACAACTGAAATATTGTTGAAATTGTCACAATGTTTCAAAAATATATTTTTTACAAATGCTATGTTTGTTAACACCACTTTTAACATTTTGTAAGTTATATCGCGGCGTTTGCTTATGTATGTTACACGGACTTCTGATCTTTGTACCCTGATACCAGCAAGTCGATCGTAATGCTAACGACACAATCCTGAGAGCCAAGGAAGAAAAGCTGCTACCACTATTTTTAAAGTCTTTGGTATGACCGGTTGAGGATTGAACCCGCGATCCCCCTCGCCCGATGCGGACACGCTACCAATATACCACTACCGTGACCGAAAAATGCAATTGGAATAAAACAACGGAAATACATGTATTGGTGAATTCTGATGTTTACACCATGCTGTGTTTTAAAACTTTTAATATGTCCCGAGACGGTTTATTTTATTGGTGAATGCTTTTTGTATTTGTTAATACGTTTGAGTGTGCCGGGTTTGGAATATTCGACTTTTGTATTCAGAGGTCCTGACCAAGGTTGAATACTTGCGCCTTGCAATGAGGGACATTAATGATAATTATATTATCTCCCTTGTCAGATAAAGACCAAGGTAGACCAAATAGTTGGTAGGTCCTTTTAGTTGGAATCCTTTGTCTTTATCCCTATTTTGCAATGAGATATTGCAATTACTCTGTACACATTAATCATAAATGTGTTAATTAAAGTGATGACTCAACAGAGAAAATTTACATAGCAGTGTTTAAAGAAAACAAATGTGGAATTACTAGTCAATCTAATAACAGTTGGCCAAAAAAATGCAATTAAGTTCTTTGCACCATCCAGTGCAAAGAAACCAATGATAAAAACAGAGGAAACCAAATGATAGGACCTAGCTAGATGTAGAGAGTATTAAAGGGAGATAACTGACAGATGTCTCCAATTGCAATATACAAGTTGGGTCGGACTGGTGGAACAAAGACTTTTTTCTCTTAACCCTTTTACCGAATAAACACATGAGTACACAATGCATATTATCATTACGCATACATACAACAGACATGTTTTTATGGAAGTTCACCTTGTAACCAAGCGCCACAATCGACAGGGTATTCATTATTTATGACCGATCTCGCTTCCTGTTAATCGTATCGACCTTTGCAAAATAAGCATTTAGTTTGAGACCGTTATGTAAAGAAGTAGATGGCTGAGACGGGAGTATTAGTCCTTAATATCATGCACTACCACTCATAATTAAAACAAGAAGGCCAAGATAGCCCTGAATCGATTACTTGCATGGTAGTATAGTAGCAAATATTTAACTGCAAATATCTGGGTTCCTTTTTATCAAAAGTGTAAATGCAACTGGAAGGAGTAGGTCACTGTTAATGAAAAAGCTTAATCGTAAATGTAATTTTTAATAAGGCATTAAATCTTTGAATAACTAGAGGACAACCAAAGGAACATTCCTGTGAAGTTTGGTTGATATGGGTTCAATGGTTTAGGAGAAGATGTCGTTTGAAGCTAAACGTTCATTTGACCCTTTTCTGATGCCACCTGTCAGATATCTCTTTAACCCTTTCCCTCATATAGACGCTTCCTGACGCCTCTGCAGCAGGCGGCTTTTTGAAAACATAGTGACAAAAGAAGAAATTGCTCAAAGCGAGCAATTTCTCCTTTTGCCACAATGTTTTCCACTTTTAGTCATAGGTAATCCATTCAATTATAGAGATTTTCTATTTTTTGACAAAATATGTTCAAAGTCGTCTGATGCAGAATAGTTATATGAGGAAAAGGGTTAAACAGAACACATTATGTAAAGGGTCACTAAAGGATTTGATTGATTGATTGGAGCTTAACGCCGTTTTCAACATTGTTTCAGTCATATCACGGCGGCCACTTCACCTACTCATGTGTTCTCTGGCTTTCTCACACCTGTACTCTACACAACATTCTTTCCAAGCAATTGGCTGCTTTTCCACATAGACTGTAAGCCCATTCGTGGAAGCCGAATGAAGTTTTTCACAGTGACTTTTGTCAAACGTCGGAAAGAATGTTGGCCGGGCTGGGGGTCGAACTCATACTTCCTTGATTGACAGCCCGCATCGCTACCGGGGCTCGGCTAAAGGAACATATCTGCTAAATAATCTCGAAACCTGACGAGAGCTTTAATAAGAATGGAATTGTAAAGTTTTGTCAATTTCCCCTTTTCGGATGCCGCCTTGCTGCAAGCAGCCAATAGTCACTTAATGAACATTTCTACCAATTGATCTCGGAATCGGACAACCTGAATTTTGGTGGAGAAGAATATTAAAATTTGACCATTTTGCTCATCTTCTGATGCCACAGCAACCAAGGTTCTACACAGATGTATGTCTTTGCACAATTTAGAAAGAGGATCAACAAAGGAACATTCCTGTAAAGGCGGCCGGCCAGTTCACCAACTCATATGTTTCCTGGTTTTCTCACGCTAGTACTCCAGACAAAATACTCTCCAAGCAACTGGCTGCTTTTCCACATAGACCGTTAGCTCATTGGTGAAAGACGAACGACGCTTGACATAGTGAATTTTGTCAAACGTCGAAAAGAATGTTGGCCGAGCTGGGGTTCGAACTCACAACTCCTGGATTAACAACCCGCGTCGCTACCGGGGCTAGGCCAAATAAAGTGGAGGATCACTGAAGTAAGAGTTCTATGCACTTATCTTAAAATCAGACAAGCACTTTCATAATTTAGGAATTTTTAGATTTTGTTATTTTGCCCCTTTTCTGATGCTGCCTGGCTGCGATGTTTTTCAAGCAATCAGTATGACTTGAACAACTTTTGTAGAGTGTCACCCAAGGATCAGTTTAACCACATTATATTGGAATCGGACTAGCAGATTCAGAGTAGAATTTGTTCAAGACTTTCAGCTTTCAACAAAATAATTATTGTACAATGCGAGACCACTTCCGTCTTATGGATTCATCTGAAACGCCTGGACAAAATTCTCTGCCCGGCACTGATCCGAATTGCTTCCCTTAGACCTTTAGTGAATTTAATGCAAAATATATCTGTATCGGGTGATTGTTTTGTTCATTCACTTATCAGATATTTCTATGTCCTTAAAGCGGGCATAATTCATTCAAAATAGGATGTATAGTTATGGGACTTGTTCTACAAGATCATATTATAACTTCCAATAATGAACTTTCAAAGCAATAGCATTTTTAACTAATCAAGAACATTGGCCACACATATAACCAATGAATATTAAATAAACTGTTTGTAACTTCTAGTTCTTATACACAGTTGTATGTAGTGCCAAGCATTAACCAGACTGTATCAAACTCAGTTTAAAACAAGAAACCGCTGAAGATGGTAAGGCCAGATTGACCTTGAAAATCGACAAACTAAGGTCAAGGTCAAAGTAATCATAGAAATCAATATAACTTATTACTGGTTACCTTCAGGCAAAGTTTCAAGTTTGTAACCCTTTCCAGTGCTGAGATTTTGCCTCAACCTGAAACTTTAACCAAAATGTTGACGGACAGACAGACAGACGGACATCGCCAATCTATAGACCGGAATTGCTAGAGCAATCCGGCCAAAAATACCTCCGTGGTATATACAACAAGAGGGCCATGATTGCCCTGGATCGCTCACTTTAATTATGCAATATGATTGGGATGCCTACCACTTTTGTTTTACCCACCAACATGCCTTGAGGTTTTCTTGTAGAATTTGAAATTTTGAAAGTTTTCAGTATAGCTATTAGGCAAAACAGCCCTGCCCTCTGATGGCAGGGCTTGAAGTAATCTGATAGAAGGTTACCCAAGGAATATTTCTATACACAATTATTTGGAAATTTGCCTGACACTTTTGGAGAAGAAGATTTGAAAAGATTTCACTACAACCATTGAAGGCAATCAACATGGCTTGAAGGAATATGATAAGAGGGGCATTTCTACAAAATAATTTTGAAATCGACCAGATACTATCGGAGAAGAAGATTTTTAGTTTTCACTATAGCCATATTTTAAAGGCAAAACAGCCCTGCCCCCTGCCGGCCATGTTTTTTGACCAATCAAAATGGCTTGAAGTAATCTGTAAGAGGGTCACCCAAGGAGTATTTCTACACATTTTTTAGAAATCGGCCAACCAGTTTGTGAGGAGAAGAATTTGAAAGTTGTTTTCGTTTGGTTGCATTGGAAACAAGAACTCTGCATGGATCCAAACAAAATGAAGGAATACATTGAGAGGATGCTTGCTGTAAAGTTTCGTCCCAATTGACCCACTGGTTACTGAGAAGAGGATGTTGACGGACGCACGATGCACGCCGGACATAGGGCGATCACAATATCTCACTGTGAGCACTTTGTGCTCAGGTGAGCTAAAAATGAACTTGAATAGGCATAAATTAAGTATTTTATTCACATGGTGCAATTACACTTCAATTAATTCATTTAAAAAAAAAACAGCCTATCAAGAATGAAAGAGGATGTTTGATCTCCAGACTCTACCAAACTTAATTTAGTGATAACAAATTAAAGGTACTGGTATTTTCAAAAATAAGCATGCTAGAGTTATGGTTCTTGTGCCCTGCATTCCTGCCTTATCAAGACTTCTGGAGTCTCTACTATATTTAGCCATGCTGTCACTATCCAGTGCCTACAGAATGGTTGCAACTCATATGAGTATTTTTTTATATCATTAAAACAATTAAATAAGTTACAATTCATAGATCCGATTGAATGATTGATTGAATGGGGTTTAACGCCGTTTTTAACAATTTCTTAGTTATATCACGGCGGCCAGTTCACCTACTCATGTATTTCCTGGTTTTCGCACACCAGTACTCCACACAACAATCTTCCCAAGCAACTGGCTGCTTTTCCACATAGACTTAGCCCATTGGTGGAAGACGAATGACGCATGTCGCATTGACTTTTGTCAATCGTCGGAAAGAAAGTTGGCCGAGCCGGGATTCAAACTCACAACCCCTGGATATTGAGTTTTTTGCAAACAATACTGATTCAGGTGAGTCAGCTCGTAACGAGCTGTCTCACCTGGAATCAGAATTGTTTGTCTTTAAGTTATAAAATTATTCTAAAACTCTTATTACAAGAGAAATGGAGACGCCCGATTTTGAACAAAAAAGACTCTACTTAAACAATTCGGCGCTGAAAGGGTTAAGCCACGCCCATCTTCATGCATCACAAACAAACCAGCAATTAATTGTTAAAAACTACCCGGTTGTTAAGAATCACATGGCCTTTGTTTATGATGATTTAGCCGATTCGATCCGGCAATCGAGTGTACCGTACAGAAAATAAGTATTTTGTTTTTATCGGCTAAAATGCTGCATCTGATTTGCATATCGGGTCTATTAATTGCTTTAATTATCTTTCATATTTTGTCTGCTCATTCATTTAGTTGTACAAGCTCACATGAATGAACTGCTATGACAAACAAGCATAAACCAAGGAACCCATATGTCATCTTGGCATAAATATGGAAAACCTTTATGAATGAAAACATAATTATTGAAGAGCTGAAAAACATTGTGGCAAAAGGAGAAATTGCTCGTTATGAGCAATTTCTTCTTTTGCTACAATGTTTTTAAAAGTATGTCTGCTACAGAGGCTCCAGAAAGCGTCTGTATGTGGGAAAGGGATAACTAAATAAATCAACAAGAAGGCCATGATGCCCTGAGTATCATGGCTCTGTACGATGATGTGTTCATAACAAATACTTAATGAATATGCAAAAAATATAAAAGCAATGACCTGACATGACCCATACTCAAAATTGAAGCCAAAATTTGCAGAAAAATATTCATCAAGATCAAGCATAATCAGAGCTCTAAATAATGGTCATATTTCATGTTCTGAAAGCCTTTTTTGAGACTCAAACCCTATGTTATGGGTACTCAAAAGAATCTTGTCAGTGAGAGGCTTCATTTGAGTACCCGTTTGAGAACCCACAACAAAGGGTTTGATTGTGTAATAAGATAGAAATTGTGGGGAAAACATGCGTTGACTCTCCCTTATCTAGTCCTCTGCATTAAATTCATTTTTATGTAATTACCCAACATGATCATTCTTCAAACTCACACTGCATATCATCAAACTAACATTCTGACAAATATTCATTAACGCAGTTTTTAACAAGAAACCGCTGAAGACGGTAAGGCCGGATTGTCGGCAATTTGACCTTGAAAATCAACAAACCAAGATCAAGGTCAAAGTAACCACAGAAATCAATAGAACTTGTTACTGATTACCTTCAGGCAAAGTTTCAAGTTTGTAACCCTTTCCAGTGCTGAGATTTTGCCTCAACCTGAAACTTTAACCAAAATGTTGACGGACAGACAGACAGACAGACGGACGGACAGACAGACATTGCCAATCTATATACCGGAATTGCTAGAGCAATCCGGCCAAAAATGCTGTCTCTGGAATGTCCATTAGATTTTTTGTAAATATGGTCTAGTGACCCATTTTATCAAAGTATCATCTTTCTGCAGCCTAGTGACCTAGTTTTTTTTACCCAACATGACCTACATGTATATTCAAAATTGGCTTAGATATTATCAAGAAAATCTTTCAGAAAAAGTTTCAATAGAAACTATCACTGAAGATGATAAATACCCCCTAAACAGCACCTTGACCTACACTATAACTTAATAAGTAAAAGGGCCATAACATAAAAAAACATGCAATTGTAACCCCTTTAGGATATGCACATCTCCTCTTGGTATAGAAGCTTCATGTAAAATTTTATTGAATTCCACCCAGTGGTTTGTAAGAAATAGGCCGGACAAAATATGGCTTCTGACCGACCGAAGGGGGTATAATAAGAACTATACTTAAACAGTCCTGTTTTTGTTTGTTTTTTATTCGATTTATTTGGGTTTTATGCAGTTTTCAACATTATTTCAGTTTTATGAAGGCAACAGTTTAATTTTTCCGTTCATGATTCATGCAATTATGGTATGACCCAGGTTTGTCCTGAGGGCCTTTTTATCCTACATGAGCTATAAGCATTCCTTTAAAACTATTTTGAAACCTGGCCAGTAGTTTCAGAGCAGAAGATTTTAACAGACCATGTAGGACGAACAGACAGACAGTTAAAAATAACAATCGTTCATCTCAAGCACTTTGTGCTCAGCTGAGCTAATAAAAATGTGACAGACAGACAGACAAGACAACAGCAAAGTGATGCCTAAATGTCTCCGTGCCTTATAGGCGGGTGACAGAAAACACAATGATAAAAGTAAGTAATTTGAATTGCTATTTATAATTAAACCTCTAAAGGTAGGTTTTGAAAGATGTAGGTCATATCATGTAAGCAGTTAACACTTTCCTACATAAAACACATTTGCAGCAGACGACTTTAAAAATATATTGGCAAAAATATGGAAAACCTCTGAAATTGAAGATGTAATTACTGAAAAGCTTTGAAAACTTTGTGGCAAAAGGAGTAATTGCTTGGTATGAGCATTTTTTTTCTTTTGTCACCTAGTTTTCAAAAGTCATCTGCTGTAGAGGCATCAGAGAGTGTCTGCATGTGGGAAAGGGTTAACAATGCTCTATCACATTAGAATTGTACAAAGAGTCAAAACTACAGCACAAGTCTTTTAAAAAACTTATCAGGCTTTTGGGTACCATGGCTTGTGGAAAAATCGTTCTAGAAGTGGCGTACAATGTGTTGTATCGAAATTCTCCATATATTTGGATGCCTGAAATTTAAAATAAGAGCTAATGAAGAAACAGGTTTCGGGGTTGTTAATATATTACAGTGATAATGTACCCTAATGGTATCGTAACCTGTAAATTTTAGTTATTTTGTAACCGTATACAAGTATGCAAGTTACGTTGTAACCATGTACCACTCATTTCATAACCCCCTATGTAACAGTCATTCAGTTTCAGATAAATCTGATCGAACTATAGAGGTTACGAGATCACTAGGTTACGAAACACTGGCTCCCTTGTCAATTTGTTCATTATAAAGTCAAAGCAGATGACACAAACAAAGCTCAACTAGCATTATATTATGTTGTCGCCTTTAGTTAAGAATGAAGGAAAAGAGACTAAATCCCATGCATAGCTATTCAAAACAAGAGGGCCAAGATGACCCTAAATCGATCACCTGATTGATAGTAAATTAGTAGAAATATCTGGGAAAAAGATCAAGGAGTGCAATTAGAACTTCAAGGAGTGAACACTTCTCAAGAAACAGCTTATAAGTAAAGGTCATTTATATCTTGAAATCTAACAAGAACTTCAATTAGAATTGAATTATAAAGTTTTTGTCATTTTGCACCTTTCTTGATCTGTTTTTAATATAAACCAATATGGCTTGAACAGATTTTTTTAGAGGGTCACTTAAGGATTCTTTCTACTGAATTATCTTGGAGTCTGACAAGCAGATTATGGAGGAAAAGGATTTTAAAGTTTGGTCGTTTTACTCATGTTCTGATGCTGCAGCAACCAAAGTTTTACATAGAATGCAAGTCTTTGCACAATTTTGAAAGATGATCAACACAGGAACATTCATGTCCATGACAAATCATGTCATAATTGCTTGTTCACTTTCAATAACAATTGCTGTGGAGACCAGAAATGTTGCGATTTTAACTTTTCACACTTCCTGTTAAAGACAACCCTTGCATAATACTCAGATTGATGGTCTAAGGGAGGTAACACTTGGCAGAGTCTCTGCCAAGTGTTACCTCCCTTAGACCATCAATCTAATAACCATATGTCATTTGAAGCAAAAAGTTAATTTACTCCTTTTCTGATGCTGCTTGGTTGCTATGCCTTTCAACAAATCAATATGGCTTGACAAAGTATGTAGATGATCAATGAAAGAACATTTCTACAAAACTATCTTTAAATCAGACAAGCACTTTTATAAGGATGCTTTATTAAAGTATTGTCATTTTGCCCCTTTTTTGATGCCGCCTGACTGCCATGTTTTTCGACCAATCAGTATGGCTTGAACAATTTTTATAGAGGGTCACCCAAGGAACATTTCTACCAAATTATATTTGAATCTGACAGGCAGATTCGGAGGAGAAGATTTTTAAAGTTTGGACATTTTGTCCCCTTTCTGATGCCGCAGCAACCAAAGTTCTCAATGGAATTTAAATCTTTGAACAATTTTGAAAGAGGACCACCAAAGGAACATTCCTGTGATGTTTGGTGAAAATTGTTCTTGCGGTTCAGGAGGAGATGATGTTTAAAGCTAAAAGTTAACGACGGACGACAGACGACGGACGACGGACGACGGACACAGAGTGATCAGAATAGCTCACCTTGAGCCTTTGGCTCTAGGTGATCTAAAAACCTTTCCCTCATACGATAATTCTGCAGCAGACGACTTTGAACATATTTTGTCAAAAAATAGAAAATCTCTAAAATTGAATGGATAACCTATGACTAAAAGTGGAAAACAATGTGGCAAAAGGAGAAATTGCTCATTTTGAGCAATTTCTTCTTTTGTCACTATGTTTTCAAAAAGCTGTCTGCTGCAGAGGCATATATATGAGGAGGGAAAGGGTTAACATATTATATTCACTGGCCCGAAAATCCTAAATGTATGGTTATGCTATCTTTATATTACATCTCAAATTATACTGGCCAAAGGAAGTGTTTCACTGGTTCAAACAAAAAGTTACTGGACCACAGGACCACTGCAAATTTCGTACACTGGTTAATCACTCGTCAAAAAGCGTCTGTGTATGGGAAAGGGTTAACGGAGATTCAATAGCAAACAAACTTACTAAAAACAGTGTCATATGTATTTTCTGCTGTTCCGTGTACTCAAGGCCAATGTCCTGAGGATAGGCTACCTCTTCCTGATCCTCTACGTACGACCTAAACATCATCTCGCACCACTCCTCATCAACATCGTGACGGGACCACATCTCTCCTGAAGAATAACAATAAATGTATCCCTTTCCCACATACAGACACTTTCTGATGATGCCTATCAAGCAGATGAATTTTGAAAACAATTTTTGAAACAGAGGACATTTTTCCATGCTGTATTCTTGATGTTTTTTTCACTGTCAACTTTCAGCTTTAGGTAAAAAAATAATTGGAAAGAAAAACAGTTTAACTGTTTACCTTTGTATTTATTTTAAGACTAGCTGCTTTCAAAATGTTAGCAGCAAAAAGCACCAGGAAAATTGGATTTTTTTTTACACATAGTTGAAAACTTTGTGGGACTATGGAAGTATAAGTTTTGAGTAATCTTTCTTTTTTTCTAAATAATTTTCTGCTGCTCAATATTGTCTTTATCATGTAAAAGTTTAGGAGATTTATAGTTGCCTTCAGCCACATAAAACAATAAATCTTAGCCCACACAAAAACTGACCTTGAGTAGAGGGAGTAAGTCCAAACCATTCATCTAAATATGGGACAGTTGTTTCATCTATTATATAGGGGTATCTGTAAAAAGACAAGACGTGATGTGAACTTCAAAACCCCCAGGCAAAAACAACATTACAACCCTTTCCCACATACAGACACCTTTACTGCAGGCGACTTTTGGAAATATTGTGACAAAAGAAGAAATTGCTCATAATGAGCAATTTCATCTTTTGCAACAATGTTTTCATGCCTAATATTAAAATCCCAAAGTTTTTGTTATAGATCAACAGACTGAAAAGATAGCGCAAGAATTATATGCCCCTGAGTATTTAATGCCATGAGCATAATAATAAAAAGCACAGAAAATATAAAACCAATCAATGTTCAAAAATATTGGATAAATGAAATATATTTAAGGAAACAAAATTAATCAAATGCAATCAAATTGTTGAACATATTTTGATAAAAATAACATTCCAAGTAAGTGTCAAAAAACATCACGATGAACAGAATGGAAATAAACAATTAGAAATTGAGAATATTTTGAGCGACAGAATGTTTTTATAACAGATTGGAACGTGAACAGAACAGATCTGAATGGATTGAATTGAAATGTGAACGTCAATTTGTCAATTTCAAAATGTTCTAAACTCTTTCCCTCATACAACAAATTTGCAGCAGACAACTTTGAAAACATCTAACCAAGATATGGGAAAAACTCTAGAAATGAATGTATACTTATAGAAATAGAGTTGAAAACATTTTGGCAAAAGGAGAAATTGCTTATTTTTAGTAATTGTCAGAATGTTATCAAAAGTCGTCAGCAGCAAAAGCGTCTACTTTTAGTAACAAAACTTATTTACCTTCAGCCTGACCTTAGTAAATCCAAATACACTCCCAAGGAAAATTGGTAAATTTGGGGCGTCAATTTTAAACAAGAGGGCCAAGATGGCCCTAAATCGATCACCTAATTGATAGTAAATTAGTAGCAAATATTTAACTGCAAATATCTGGGAAAATTTTATCAGGGAGTGCAAATGAAACTGAAAGGAGTGGACACTTCTCAAGAAACAGCTTATCAGTAAAGGCCATTTATATCTTGAAATCTAACAAGAACTTTAATAAGAATGGAATTATAAAGTTTTTGTCATTTTGCACCTTTCCTGATGCTGCCTTGCTGCCCTGTTTTTCAACGAAATCAATATGGCTTCAACAGTTTATTTAGAGGGTCACTTAAGGAACATTTCTACCAAATTATCTTGCAATTGCACAAGTAGATTATGGAGGAAAAGGATTTTAAAATTTGGGTATTTTTCTCACTTTCTGATGCCGCAGCAACCAAAGTTCTCAATGGAATTTAAATCTTTGAACAATTTTGAAAGAGGACCACCAAAGGAACATTCTTGTGATGTTTTGTGGAAATTGGTCTATTGGAATGGTAGGAGTTGGTTGTCATTTGTAGCTAAAAGTTCAATTTACCCTTTTTGTGATGATGCCTGGTTGATATGATTGTGTAACCAATCAAAACAGCTTAAACAAATTAAATAGAGGATCATTACAGTAAAATTCGTATTATATTTTCTTAAAATCAGACAAACACTTTCATAATCAAAGCGCTGAAGGCACTGCATTTGTTTGGGTACATAAAACTGTTCAACGGCCAGGGAAGAAGACAGTGCAATTTAAGAATACAACATTACAAATTTCTACGTAGTTACAAGGGAATCTATGTTTTTGCACTTCCTGTAATGATTTAAAGGTCCCCTTTGAATAAGGAAGTGTATTTATTTAGTCTAAATTTCTGTTGTTTTTAGAACTGTAGGGGTGATTACTGGGTATCCCCTATTGATTGAGATATATTTTCTTTCCGCCTATATTTGATTTAGTTGACTTGTAGAATGCGTAAAACTGTAAAAGAATATCTCAGCGTGGTCGAAAGTCCCAGTCGTTAATTAATTAAGCAATGATTAAATATTTAAGGATGCGATCTTAGGCACCCCAAACAAATAACATTGGCGAAAAGGGAGCAACATTTATAAATTGCACTGTATTCAACCAGTTAAAAATGCACAAAAAGAAGATAACTACTATTTATATTTTGTCTGTCATCTGACAGTCAAGCAGGTAAGTCTCCAGGGCAAGAAATGTGGATGCTTGTAGAGCCTTCGACGGAAACAAACCTTTTTCATACCAGAGAACTCCCAGGAACGCTACAGAATCTGTGTACTTTTTTTATTTATAAAATCTTTATAGAACCTTACACGGGTTTTGATTAAAAATTTATTAAAATTTAAATACGGCATGGAACTTATCTTTGTATTGCATTTTTATACATTTATAACATTATTGTATAAGTGTTTATTTTTTGTATCGCATGATCTATAATAACTTAAATACAGAAAACCTATGTTATTTATTTCAATAAAGGGAGGTAATTCTACAAAAACATAAGAAATCACTATTTCGAGCGACTTACTCCGTCAAGTTTTCGCAGTTTACATTTTACTTCCGATTACTTCCCTTTATACATGAAACTGAAGAGAAAGCTTTAAGACTTTCAATAGACATATATTTGAGATACGTTTTCAAAATATTTCTTATTTTTGTTTATTTCACTTGTTTATGTGTCCGAAGATTTGCTCTATATTCTATAGCGTCAGCATTTTCCCACTATATTGCATTTGTCCGCATTTTCCCTCTATAATATATGTGTCCGCAGATCGCGTCCGCACTTTAGACCCTCCCCCCATACAGTTGTATTTATAAATAGAATTCGACGATCACGATTTCTCTGCAAATGTGTTACTCTCATTTTAAATGCATTTTATGACGCACATATTTGTTTTTTTAATTCTTTATACTATATTTATATGGCCGACAAGGCACAAAGAAAATATTTTCAATTCTGTTTTTATCTACATTTTCAATGCGTGATTGAAAATTCAAATACCGTATCTGGAGCTTAAATCGGAAATAGTTTTCCCTGTAGCAGTTCACTCATTGAGATTTATAAATCTCTCCGCGTTCTTGTTTTAAAATACAATGTTTCATTTTATTTCCAAATTCTCTTTGAATATAAGAACCACATAAGAAAACAAAGACGATATAAATATATCATTATTTCAAAAATCGTGATACATTTGAAAAGTAAGAGCAAGTATTGAGTACTACTTTCACGCGTATGAAATTCATGGAATTTTCGATAAGACGTATGGCTTCAGAATTGCAGCAACTAAATTTGTTTGTTCCAAACAAATAAAAATGGAATTTTCAAATTTTGTCATTTTGCCCCTTTTCTGATGCCGCCTGACTGCCATGTTTTTCGACCAATCAGTATGGCTTGAACAATTTTTATGGAGGGGCACCCAAGGAACATTTCTACCAAATTATATTTGAATCTGACAGGCAGATTCGGTGGAGAAGATTTTTAAAGTTTGGACATTTTGTCCCCTTTCTGATGCCGCAGCAACCAAAGTTCTCATTGGAATTTTAATCTTTGAACAATTTTGAAAGAGGACCACCAAAGGAACATTCCTGTGATGTTTTGTGGGAATTGGTCTATTGGAATGGTAGGAGTTGGTTGTCATTTGTAGCTAAAAGTTCAATTTACCCCTTTTGTGATGACGCCTGGTTGCTATGATTGTGTAACCAATCAATACGGCTTAAACAAATTAAATAGAGGATCATTACAGTAAGATTCGTATTATATTTTCTTAAAATCAGACAAGCACTTTCATAACAAGAGGGCCAAGATGGCCCTAAATCGATCACCTAATTGATAGTAAATTAGTAGCAAATATTTAACTGCAAATATCTGGAAAATTTTATCAGGGAGTGCAAATGAAACTGAAAGGAGTGGACACTTCTCAAGAAACAGCTTATCAGTAAAGGCCATTTATATCTTGAAATCTAACAAGAACTTTAATAAGAATGGAATTATAAAGTTTTTGTCATTTTGCACCTTTCCTGATGCCGCCTTGCTGCCCTGTTTTTCAACGAAATCAATATGGCTTCAACAGTTTATTTAGAGGGTCACTTAAGAAACATACCTACCAAATTATCTTACAATCGCACAAGTAGATTATGGAGGAAAAGGATTTTAAAATTTGGGTATTTTTCTCACTTTCTGATGCCGCAGCAACCAAAGTTCTCAATGGAATTTAAATCTTTGAACAATTTTGAAAGAGGACCACCAAAGTAACATTCTTGTGATGTTTTGTGGAAATTGGTCTATTGGAATGGTAGGAGATGGTTGTCATTTGAAGCTAAAAGTTCAATTTACCCCTTTTGTGATGACGCCTGGTTGCTATGATTGTGTAACCAATCAAAACGGCTTAAACAAATTAAATAGAGGATCATTACAGTAAGATTCGTATTATATTTTCTTAAAATCAGACAAGCATTTGCATAAAAATGGAATTTTCAAATTTGTCATTTTGCCCCTTTTTTGATGCCGCCTGACTGCCATGTTTTTTGACCAATCAGTATGGCTTGAACAATTTTTATAGAGGGTCACCCAATGAACATTTCTACCAAATTATATTTGAATCTGACAGGCAGATTCGGAGGAGAAGATTTTTAAAGTTTGGACCTTCTGCCCCATTTCTGATGCCGCAGCAACCAAAGTTCTCAATGGAATTTAAATCTTTGAACAACTTTGAAAGAGGCCAACCAGAGGAACAGTCCTGTGATGTTTCACTGAAATTGTCCTTGGAGTTTGGGAGGAGATGATGTTTAAAGCTAAAAGTTAACGCAGGACGACGGACAAAAAGTGATCAGAATAGCTCACCTTGAGCCTTCGGCTCAGGTGATCTAAAAATGGAATTTTCAAATTTTGTCATTTTGCCCCTTTTTTGATGCCGCCTGACTGCCATGTTTTTCGACCAATCAGAATGGCTTAAACAATCTTTATAGAGGGTCACCCAAGGAACATTCAGGGCTCTCACTAGGCTTAAATTTTAGAGAGAAGTGACTTCTCCCTCCGGGCAATTTAGGGCGAAGTGGGGAGACTTTAGGGAGAAGTGGGGAGACTTAAGGGAGAAGTGATATTTCTTGTGTGTCGTTACGCGTCGTAACCGCATCGCATCGTTTGGGATAGAACACATTTACTTTTTTAAAAACAAAGATGAATGTTTTATTATTTTATTTTAATTATGATTATCACATGAAGTTCTAAAATTGTTTTTCCCTAAGAGTAGTTGCGATCCGAACATTATGATCTAAAGTCGCAGAAATTATTAATGAAGCTACCGTTTACTCGCCGTCCATTTCGTAAAGGTGTCAGGCATTTTATAAAGAAGTCGGTCGTAAGTGTCATAAACAATGTAAATTATTTGTATCGGGTTAGCGATCCGAACATTGTGTTCTAAAGTCGCCGAAATATAATTAATGAAGCTACATTTTACTCGCCGTGTAAAGGTTTCAGGCATTTTTTTAAAGAAGTCTGTCGTAAGTGTCATAAACAACGTAAATTATTTGTATCGGCTAAACATACACACTCTTTACAAGTAGAATTGAGGTATTGTCTTTTGATTGGTTAATTCCAAATAGTATGACACCCCCATCCTACAGCATTTATTATGAAACCCCTAAACAAATATCTATAAAATCTCATTTTCTCAATTATTGAAGACGATTATCTCATTAAACCATGAATAGATTCACAATATTATTTATACTATTGAAAGGGTTAAAACATAATTCGACTTCCATCTCATTTACATCGGATACGTAGTTAATGTTTTATCAGGGGGCGTCATAATATTTGATATGACAATCAGTACTTTGATTATGCAAATTGGACTAAAGGGCACGATTTTGATTGGTTCTACGTCATTGTGTGTGTTAAATGATTCGATTCTTCAGCTTTTAATGGATATACACTCTCAGTTGTCAAATAACTGATTACGCAACTGTGTATATCGAGAACTGTATAGGCCTACAATCGATTCGACATGGTGCGTGACCGTGATCATTTTAACTGTGTCCGATGCTAGGACAAAATTGTCGGCGAAATCAACTTCGCTTTGACTGAGATTTTGGGCGAAGTCGACTTCTCTTTGGTCGAGTGAATGGGCGAAGTCAGAAACTTTTAGGCGACCACTTCGCCCAAATCGCCCCCTGTTGAGAGCCCTGACATTTCTACCAAATTATATTTGAATCTGACAGGCAGATTCGGAGGAGAAGATTTTTAAAGTTTGGACATTTTGTCCCCTTTCTGATGCCGCAGCAACCAAAGTTCTCTATGGAATTTAAATCTTTGAACAATTTTGAAAGAGGACCACCAAAGGAACATTCCTGTGATGTTTGGTGGAAATTGTTCAGGAGGAGATGATATTTAAAGCTAAAAGTTAACGACGGACGACGACGGACGAAGGACAAAGAGTGATCAGAATAGCACACCTTGAGCCTTTGGCTCTAGGTGATCTAAAAAGCTCATTGATTCTCCCCCTCATTTTTCCCTGATACAGCCCTGAGGTTTATTTTCCTGGAGCATGACTTGTTTCAATGCTCTCATGTTCAATCATTTTCCACATACAGAGGCTGTCTGGCACCTCTGCAGCAGACAATTTTTAAAAAACATTTCGACAAAAAGAGAAATTGCTCAAAACGAGCAAATTCTCCTTTTGCCACAATATTTTCAACTCCATTTAATTGTCATACTTTTATTTTTTAATTGTGATTTTCAATATATTTGCCCTGATGTTCTCAAATTTGTCTGCTGCAGAATTGTTGTATGTGGAAAGGGTTAACATGTTATGATGTGCCAATGACAACTAATAATTTTATCAAAAGGCATATCAGCTTATCGTCTTAGATTTGTTAACCCATTACTGCACATAACTTTTTAAAGGTTGTATGCTTGTCAGGCATCAGACCAACAATTTCAATAATCTAGAAAGCTGAAAGATTTATATTGATAATGAGTTGAAAATATTGCAATAAAAGGTGAAATTGCTCGTTTTGAACAATTCCACCATTTGTTTGCAATGCTTTCAAAAGTCATGTTCAATGGCAGGTGTCAAATGTCGTCTGTGTGAAGTAATGGGTTAATTAAAAGAAGAAAATCAATTACCTTTGTTTGAGCAATTTATGTAGAAGAAAGTTTCCCCTGTTGGTATGTATGGCAGAAGGATCCCTGTAAATAAATACAAACAATGATCTGTCCAGAAGCATAGATAAGAGAAATACTTCCCTATAAAAATCCAAATAACCTATGAATCATGTATAGAAACAAGAGTCTGCCATGGCCGAGTGCTTAACATCTTGGATTTGAAACCGGGTATCCAGGGTTCGATCCCCTGTCACGGCACAATATTTATGGTGGAATTTCCTTGGGAAAAACACATTTCCTAGCCTAGTACAGGTATGTTTACCCAAAGATCATTAATAAGTGAGATGTCGCTGTGAAATAACTGAAATAATGTTAAAAGCGGCCTAAATTTTTTTTTTTTATCTTTACATGTATCAAAACTTGAACATTTTGACAGCAGACACTGACACCAAGGACAGCAGACACTGACACCAAGGATAGCAGACACTGACACCAAGGATAGCAGACACTGAAACCAAGGACAGCAGACACTGACACCAAGGATAGCAGACACTGACACCAAGGACAGCAGCCACTGACACCAAGGATAGCAGACACTGACACCAAGGATAGCAGACACTGACACCAAGGACAGCAGACACTGACACCAAGGATAGCAGACACTGACACCAAGGACAGCAGACACTGACACCAAGGACAGCAGACACTGACACCAAGGACAG
Source organism: Serripes groenlandicus (assembly GCA_031761405.1). Classification (NCBI taxonomy): domain Eukaryota; kingdom Metazoa; phylum Mollusca; class Bivalvia; order Cardiida; family Cardiidae; genus Serripes; species Serripes groenlandicus. Next base: position 37,150,686 of record JASEVX010000002.1, read on the forward strand.
CAGACACTGACACCAAGGACAGCAGACACTGACACCAAGGACAGCAGACACTGGCACCAAGGATAGCAGACACTGACACCAAGGATAGCAGACACTGACACCAAGGACAGCAGACACTGACAACAAGGACAGCAGACACTGACACCAAGGACAGCAGACACTGACACCAAGGATAGCAGACACTGACACCAAGGACAGCAGACACTGACAACAAGGACAGCAGACACTGACACCAAGGACAGCAGACACTGACACCAAGGATAACAGACACTGACACCAAGGATAGCAGACACTGACACCAAGGACAGCAGACACTGACAACAAGGACAGGTTCTCCTTCGACATGCTTATAATCCAATACTTAACCCTTTCCAACATACAGACGCCTTCTGACGCCTGTACAGCAGACGACTTATTGAAGCAAAATGGGAAATTGCTCTTATTGGCACAATATTTCCAACTTTATTCAATAATATTATTTAATTTATAGATAGTATCCATATTTTGGACTATAAAATGTTTTCAAAGTCGTCTGCTACAGATTTGTTGTAAATGGGGAAGGGTTATAATAGACTTACAAAGTTGTGATCATTTCGTCTCTAGTTCTTCTTATCAGCAGTATTGGACCCGGATATCTGGTAAGAAAATATCAATATATAATTGTGAGTCAACCTTTGTTTCAAATGTTACAACTTAACCCCTTTCCCAGGTACAGCAAATCTGCAGCAGACGACTTTGAGAAGATATTTGCAAAAATGTGAAAAACCATTATGAATAATAGTATGATAATTGAATAAAGTTGAAAACACTGTGACAAAGGGAGAAATTGCTTGTTTTGAGCAATTTCACCTTTTGTCACGCTGTTTTCAAAAGTCGTCTGCTGCAGAGGCATCAGAAAGCGTCTGTATGTAAGAAAGGGTTAACCCTCAGGTGTTTTGGTATCCATTTTTTCATTTGTTTTAAATTCTTAAAGATTTTGATGGATTGATTGATTATGGTTAAACTTGGTTTTCAACAATCTTTCAGTCATATAGCGTCATAGCTAACCTACTCATGTGTTTCGTGGCTTCCTCACACCACACAACAGACTTTCCAAGCTACTGCCTTTTTTTCCATATAGACTGCTAGTCCATTGGTGGAAACGGAATGACGCTTGTCACAGTGACTTTTGTCAAACATCGAAAGGAATGTTGGTTTAAATTCAGAACTCCTGGATAGACAGCCTGTGAAGCTACCAACTGAGCCACTTGGGTTCGACATTTGATTGATGATCTTTTAAATCAATATACAATTTACTATCATGATGATAATCAAGGACCATCAGCACTAAAATAAAATACACAATTTCTTCTCTTTATATGAATGAGATTAGCATAGTTTACATAAAGTTTAACTCTTTCTGGGTTCCAGATGCTTTCCAAAGACTCTGCATCATTCAGCTTTTACCAGTGTTTTAAATTCTTTCTGATTATTCCACTTTCATTTTTCAATATTTTTCATAGTTTTGTCTATAGTTTAATTTAAACTTATCTATTTCAAATCAATTGCAAAAACAAGCTTTAAGCTTATATTAATTGCAATCGATGTCTGCATCCCGCAGACAAAACCAAAACTCGCATTTATGTTTTCAGTCGTCTGTTGCAGATTTCTTGTATCTTTGAAAGGGTGACAAAAGTTATCAAGATAGTCCTCTACTTTTTGTTAAAATCACGCCCAGATAATAGAGACTAAATGATTCAACTTACTTTAAGACTTGGTCAACTATATTGAGATCTAGATATCGATTTACTGTTCTTTCCACTAAACTGGCTGGAAAAAGATATAAATATACTCTGTAATGAATTTTGTTGATATAATACAATAGCTAACAATTTCTGAAAATTTCCTGTACATTAAAATACTATGGTCAGTTTAAATAAAGAAAAAATTGTCTTCGTTTACATTTATAGTTCACACATTTTATTACGTACTAAACAGGTGTCTTTCTTGCTGATCATGTATAAAGATTATTTGAGATGCCAAATTTAAAATTCAAAATGATAATATCAGGGCAAAGAAACAAGTGTCAATATATTACAAAAAAAATTAATAATCTGACAAATAATAAAAAGAGGGCAAGGGTTGCCCTGTTACACTCACCTGAGTAACGTGAGTCTTCATAATAAAGTGTTCATAAGCAATACTTAAGGGAATTTTTTTGATAAAAATATATAGAAAAATACTTGAAGAGATATATTCATCAAGAAAGAATGAATCATGTGACTTGTAAAGGGTCCAAACATGTTTCTTAAATATAACTTGATGGCCTAGATATCATCAAAACAAACCTGACAATGTTTCACAATACTCAAGATAACGAGAGTTGTCCCTAAGACTCAACTATTCCACAGCTTATTAGTTACTGAGATATGTAGTTGTGTGCAGAACATTAACCAGAATTTCTAAGTAAAATAAGTTATGTATCTTGATTATTTACAGGGTTTCCACATTTTGTTACGCAAGGGGGAGGGTTCAGGAGGTGTTGAGCCCCCTTCTGTGGGACCAAAAAAAAAATGGACTTATTTACAAAGTATGGATGTATAACACAATTCTAAATAAATAAATAGATATACAAAATCTTAAAACATTTTTCATTCTTTTATTATTATTTCCTCATGGTTCACCAATACAAGAAATGTCATAAAATGATTATAATTTTACTAAATAAAAAAATAAACAAAACCCTTTTCATTCTTTTACTATTATTATTTCATCATGGTTCTCATTCTTTTTTGTACAATCTGTTTCTAACTTTAAAGATTTTACCAATCTCAATGCTTCTAAATCCATTTGATATTGTACCAGTCAATGAAAAGGTTTAATAACCACAGATCCTCCTACTTGTTATGTTTTTCCATTCATAAAGGGCTAATACAAATTCAAAAGATTTCTGGTCACCACCATCAATCTGAAGGTTCATAAAAAAACTATTCAGTGTTCCTACTCATGTAAAATGTTACGTTAATTACGTAAACAAAACTTTCAAGCATGTATTTTAGGCTGTATGCAAGATTGTGCGTAAGAAAACTCCGCAAACGAAAAGCATATAAAAAGTGTTAAAATGCGTTGTTTGAAGTTTAAGAGCATTTTCATTTATTTTTATTTTGAAAGCCGGACGTAAAATGTTTTCCTAACCAATCGGCGAGAAATCGTACCCCACCCACCCAAATATTTGACACTTAGCAAGTTATAACTAACGCCATCAAACTTATCAATACTAATTTTTCATTTCAAGAAGATTAGGGCCTTGATAATTTCAATTAACACCTTGATAACACACATAGATATGTGATCAAAGATTGACGAAGACGATGTTTTTGTTTACAATTCAAATAGGAAATTTATTTTCAATTGACGATTTCTTCTTTTTTGCAATCACAAGCAATTTCGCTGAATTGATATCCCCCGCCAATGATGGCTTGTTTGTGAATGAAGGCCTTTATGTTGAATGTGCAATTGACCTGCAAAATTATTTCAACTTATTCACACAAGAACAAGGGGTATGAACAGAAATTGAGACAGATAAACATATTCTTCCTGAAAGAATAAAATAACGACACTGGTTTTATAAACAACTTTATTAAACTAAGAGTGTGAATTAAAGACATTTTTTCATATTAAATTAATCCCAAAGGAAAATGTGAAAACAAGTTTTTGCTACTTTAACCAAGTTCCTTTTCCATAGACTGTCAAATGTATCCCTACTCCATAGTTGAGATAATTGGTCCAAGCAAAATTGATGGGCATCATCACAGTAATCAGTATGCTGGTTCATAATCATTTCAATTTTAAAAAATTCTACCTCTTTTTTTCCTTAAATCAACGGCAATAACTAATTGACTTATCCAAAAAAACAATGGACGGGCATAATCCCAGTATGTTGGTTCATATTTATTTCAAGTTTCATGAAATTCTACCAGCTAGTTACTGAGAAATGGCTGCGGACGTGGATTTTTCAATATATCAAGGGCAATAACTCTAAGGAAAATTTACCAATCCAAAAAAACAATGGACGGGCATCATCCCAGTATGCTGGTTCATATTTATTTCGAGTTTCATGAAATTCTACCAGCTAGTTACTGAGAAATGGGTGCGGACGGACGTGACGGACGCACGCACACACGGACAACGCCATTTCAATATCCCCCTCCCTGAAATCAGGCGGGGGATAATAAAACTCTCATGGATATCTAACTACTGTATAAGTTTGATTGAGATACAATTAAAAATAAGGACTGTATCATGTTAACAAGCCCTATTATAGCAATTTTGACAATTTCAAGGGCCATAATTCAGTCATACATGGGGCGGATCTGGCTTGTTTTCGAAAGGAATCAAGCTCTCATGGATATCTAACTACTGTATAAGTTTGGTTGAGATACAATCATGCATTTGTGCAAAATAATTTTCAAACTGGGCTTATACTTTTGGACAAGAAGATTTTCAAAGTTTTAACAATGCACATATAAGGAAAACAAGCTTAGCCCCCTGGCAGCCATGTTTTTTCAACGGATCGGAAATATTTGAACAATCTTGGTAAAGGGTGCCTCGATGAACATGTGTGCAAAATAATTTTCAAATCGGGCCAGTACTTTTGGACAAGAAGATTTTTAAAGTTTTAACAATGCACATATAAGGAGAACAAGCTCCGCGGCCATATTTTTCAACCGATCAGAAATATTTGAACAATCTTGGAGTGCCCCAAGGAATATTTGTGGAAAATAATTGTCAAATCAGGCCAGTACTTTTGGACAAGAAGATTTTTAAAGTTTTAACAATGCATATATAAGGAAAACAAGATCCGCCCCCCTGGCGGCCATGTTTTTCAACGGATCGAAAACATTTGAACAATCTTGGTAAAGGGTGCCCCAAGGAACATTTGTGAAAAATAATTTTCAAATCGGGCTAGTACTTTTGGACAAGAAGATTTTTAAAATTTTAACAAAAAAAAAACAGGCTCCGCCCCCTGGCGGCCATGTTTTTCAACCGATCGAAAATATTTGAACAATCTTGGTAAAGGGTGCCCCAATGTACATTTGTGCAAAATAATTTTCAAATCGGGCCAGTACTTTTGGACAAGAAGATTTTTAAAGTTTTAACAATGCACATATAAGGAAAGTAAGCTCCGCCCCCCCTGGCGGCCATGTTTTTCAACGGATCGGAAATATTTGAACAATCTTGGTAGAGGGTACCCCAAGGAACATTTGTGCAAAATAATTTTCAAATCGGGCCAGTACTTTTGGACAAGAAGATTTTTTAAGATTTGGCAATTTTCCCCTTTTCTGTTGCCCCAGCAACCAAAGTTCTTGATGGAATTTAAATCTTTGAACAATTTTGAAAGAGGTCCACCAAAGGAACATTCCTGTGAAGTTTGGTTGAAATTGGTCAAGTGGTTAAGGAGAAGATGATCTAAATTAAATGTCTAAATGTTAACGACGGACGACAGACGACGGACGACGCCGGACGGACAAAAAGTGATCAGAATAGCTCACCTTGAGCCTTTAGCTCTAGGTGATCTAAAAAGGGCCATTATTTGCATTATATGCAGGATAGAATAGTCTTGACTAATAACATAGCTGTGATGGTTGGAAAGCCTTGTAGAAAGTTTCAATGCAATACATAAAGTGGTGACCCAGATAGGGTGTAATATATATTCTTGCATGAAAAACCTTAACCAAGGTGTGAAGCCGATGCCGACGCCAGGATGAGTAGAATAGCTCTCATATTCTATGAATAGTCAAGCTAAAAATGCTTAAGTCTTGCAAAATTGGACAAAATATGTCAGAGAGACTGATGTAGAGATGAAAAAGATGCATCCCTTTTGTTCCACACCGGTAACAATTGGAAGGACTACAAAGATGCAGGTATCATTGGTGACAGTTTTTGAGGAAAATCACAAAGCTTTAAAAAGTTTTCTGAGCTGAGGGAGATACTTTAAGTCAAGAAAAAAAGGAGGAGCTTTTGATAGTTTCAAGTTTTTAAACACCTTCCTTTAATTCCTGTTAATTTCACCCAATAACGGAGCTGAAATAAGATTCCTTACTTGCAAACGCTGGCATCTTTGCATGAGCAAGCGGCATCACTTCATCAAAAGTAGCATCCAATATCTAAAGAGAAGAAACGATAGGACACAGTAGACAACAAAGGTTGGCAAGTTAGGTAAACTACAAAACATAATTTGAACTTTTTACTATCAAGGCCCCCGTGGATGCCATCAAGTTAATAAGAAGGTCACAATGCGAGAAACATGCCTTTCTTGAAATTCTTTCAAATTACCTTTTATATTTACAAGCATACAACAAATCTGTAGCAGACGACTTTGAAATCATCTAGGCAAAAGCACAGAAAATCCATATAAATGAAAGAATAATAATTGAATAGAATTGAAAACATAGTGACAAATGGAGAAATTACTCATTTCGAGCAATTTCTTCTTTTGTTGCCATGTTTTCAAAAAGCTGTCTGCTGCAGAGGCATCAGAAAGCGTCTATATGAGGGAAAGGGTTAAATATTTAACAAAAGAACCATGGTGGTCATATATCCCTCACCTGATTTGATAGATCTTCAATAATTTTCAAATGTTTTTCTCATATATAAAGAAAATGAGCCTGAAGGCTATGATTTTCAACGGATTAGAATAATTTAACCCTTTCTCACCAACAACAAATCTGCAGCAGATGACTTAAAAAACATAGGGTAAAGATAAGGAAAATCTCTTTAAATGAAAATTTAATAATAGAATAGGGTTGTAAACATGGTGACAAAAGGATAAATTGCTCACCATGTTTTAAAAAGTTGTCTGCTACAAATGCATCAAAATGCGTCTATAAGTGAAAAAATGTTTAACAATTTTGATAATACACTGAAACAGACAATTATCCTCTATTTCATGATCTTATTTCCTTTTTCGACTCAATGTCCTGTATTGTAGCACATACACAAAACATCAGGTTTGCATAGGGTAAAAGATATTGCTTTGAAACATTCAGTTTACTTCTCTTTATCTTTGCTTCTGAATACTTACCAAATATTTCACATCCGGATAGTTCATGGCCGCCCATGACGCTGTGTATCCACCAATGGACCAGGCATATAAAACAATAGTGTCTGGCATAAAACCGAGTTCATGGATTGCATATTGCATTACAGCATCTATTGCACATTGCTCTTGATCTGGAAATGGAATACCCTGCAAAAATAGGATAGACCCAAGTTAGAAACAAAAGGGGGCTTGATGTACATACAAACAGAGAATTACCTAAACAAAGCACTGGAGCATCAATAGTATAATATAAAGATTTATAATCAATTTAAAATTAAGATAATTTAAACTTGACATCACTGGCAAATAATTTTGTCATTCTTTAGATGCTTTGGTATTGGCTAAATAGATGGAAGAAGCAACACATTATTATAAAAAAAAATCTATAGAGTTAGGCTAGTCCTAGCAGGTAATTGAATACTGATTTGATGCAAGTGTGTAGAGACTCTTGTGACTTTTCTGACATTTGAATGTTAAAGGGAATGGTTTTGAGCAGTTTCAGTGATGGAATAGAAACTGTAAAGAAGATACAAGGAAAGGGGGCCATCTTATTCAGTGTTCACTCTAGAAGGGGGGGGATCATGCTAATTCTCTCACCATTTTGAATATTCCCCCCTAAATTTGTATAGAAGGGGGGGAAATTTTACATAGACAAAGAAGGAAAAATTACTCAAATTGTTCATAAAATGAATTTTCCAATAACACTTCCCCCTAGTGTTGGTACCCTAGGTTTGGCACTGCTTTTTCTATGAAAACCTCTGCAATGATATGTGCAGTGGAGCACTATGTTCTCTAATGGCCCTATTCCACTACGACCACGAATCCCACGAATCACCAAAAGTGGCTAAATTTTAGGATTCGGGAGGATTCGTGATATTTTGCAAATTTTCTGGTCTAATTCGTGACGATTCATTTACGATACATATATTTGGTTCGGCTGGAGTCCCGCGAGAATTGACTACGATGTATAAGAATCTATTACGAATACTGCCCGGACGTTAGGAATCAGTTACGACTACGCTAAGAACACACCGAATGCATGTACGAATCAGGTACGAATACATATTCTGTGGGATTACCTACGAATCGATTACGTTTCAGTTACGATGCCCAAGAACGCACTACGAAGTTGTTACGAATAAGCTACGATTTTTTTAATCGTGGAGTTCGGGGCCAAAACTTTGAACAGTTCAAAACTTTTGTCACGAATTCCCGATCGCTCAAGAATTGCAAGAACCGACTACGAATATATACGAATGAGTTAAGAACTTCGCGAAATGATTACGATCCATCTACGAATCCTAAAATTTAGCTATTTTTGGTGATTCGTGGGATTCGTGGTCGTAGTGGAATAGGGCCATAAGAGAGGAGAGTCACCATTGTAGGTAGGCTGAATCTTAATCTTTAATTGATTTATTATTTGGTGTTTTATGCTGCTTTCAACAATTCTTCCGTTTTATCATGGCGTTTCCTTGGTAAGTTACCAGTACTGCTGGTCCATTTATCTTGACAATAGCCAATCAGTCGTTATGCTAACCCCAAAACCCTGAGCACCAAGAAGGGCAGTCATTAGTACCATTTTTAAAGTCTTTAGTATGACTTGGTCGGGGATCAAACCCACAACCTCTCATATCCAAGGTTGATGCTCTACCACTACACCACCGAGGCGGTTCCTTAACAACTTCCCACATACAAAAAACTGCAGCTGACGACTTTGAAAACATCTTGAAAAAAACACACAGAATATCTCTATAAATGAAGGCATATTATTATAACTGAAAAAAGTGGAAAACATTGTGACAAACTGCTCATCTGAAATAAATGTCAGTATTAACTATCGACGAAAGCAGGCCAGTTGTTTAGATGTTGTTTAAAGATTATTCTTTTTTCAACTGTGGTGGACATCAAGCTGAATCTTTTTGACACTTGGAAGAGGGCCAATCAAGTACATTTTTGTGAACTTCTTTCAAAATAAGGCCAGTGGTTTAAGTAGAGATCATGTCACTTTTAAAAAGTTTTTAATTCTAAGCACTGGCTGCCATTTTGTGCAGCGAAAAGGAATGGATTAAGCAACTTTTAGAGGGCCACTTGTGGCACATTTTTGACATATTATTACCTAGGGAACATGCTTGTTTAATTACGTTTGATATCAGACCAGTAGTTTCAGAGAAGAAAATTTGAATGCATGGTGAATGATCAGAAAAGTGCCCTTGAGCACTTTTTGTTCTGAGGTGAACTAGAATTATGCACAATAAACTCACTGAACTTCCACCAAATCCTGGATGGTTCCAGCCAAGTACAGAAAATCCCAGTTTCTCTGGTGTTTCCATTGCACCTATTTCATAAAATCCAGCATTTCCTTCGCAACAAACAACCTGAAAGAACAAGAGGGCAGCATGCTTTAAACCTCTCCCACGTACTTCAAATCTGCAATTTGTATGACCAATTGATCAATTTACTTTATAATAAGGCCATTTGAGGAATCAAGAGATTTTTCTTTCCCTCAGCCAGCAGCAGTACTTTTCTAAGGAAAATGTTTTCCACTTCAGGCATTTAAGAAAAACTAGCCCTGCATTCTACTCTCCATGTTTCTCGATCAATCAAGATGGTTTAAATACTGCAGAGTTAAACACAGAACATTTTTGCCAAATAATTATGAAATCGGCTGAGAACTTTCGGAAGAAATTGGTCAAAGTTTGCACTAAAGGCATACATGAAAAAAAAGCCCTGCCACATTCTGTTTCAGAGCAATCAATATTGTTTGTAAAAGGGATACCTGAAGAACAAATTTGTTAAAGTATTATGAAATTGGATGAGTACTTTTTAAAAGAGGTAGAGATGTGTGTTTACAATTTGCACTTTAGGTAGTTAAGGGAAATATTCTACCACTGGGCTAAAAGTCAATGTCGGATGTTGACTACTGGTGAAACAGAGACATGAATGGCTAGCTCAGGTGAATTGTTTGCAGTGATGTAACAGAAATATTGTTGACATGGAAGATAAACACTAATTGATCATAAATCTACACTTACCAGGGTTTTACCATCTGCTGTAGAGCGATGCCTGCGGTCCAAAAACATAGTGTCTATATCGTTCCCATCCTCTGTCAAAATCTTTGCTCTCTGTCCCCTACGCTAGGGAAAAACAAGAACAGGAGACTTTTCAGCACAACCATCTTAACCCTTTCCCCACTTATAGAAGCATTTTAACACATCTGCTGCAGACAACATTTGAAAACATTGTGGCAAAAGGAGAAATTGCTCTAAATTCAATTCATAAACTTGCATTAAAATAGATTTTTCTTCATTTTTGCCCAAATGTTTATGAAGACTTCTGCTGCATATTTGGTGTTTGTGGGAAAGGATTAAAACTGTTTGCATCTTGAGATCCATATGATTCTTTTAGCTTTTATTTATCAAAGGAAAAACATGTAAGATCTCTAAAATTGGAAGTTAGATTTTGAAACTGCAATAAAACATTCTTTACTAACACTAAATTGTGCTTTTTCCAAATGTGTTTATAGTTTATAAGCAGATAACTATAACAAAATCAAATCAACCAAATGTAAAAACAAGAAAATACCTTGCATGTTATCAGAAGTCAAGGTGTGAAAGAGTATGGGAAATGTGACTCAGACAAATATCAGAATGTCTCTTTAATTGTGTCAGAAGTCAAGAGGAAGATCTTTCCAGGCAACTGGCAGTTTTTTCAACATAGACTGTAAGCCAATTGGTGTAAGACAAATGACGCTTGTCACAATGACTTTTGTCAAAAGACGGAAAGAATATTGGCCGAGCTGGGGTTTGACAACCCACATCAACACTGACTGAGCTACTTGGGCTCGGCTTAACCCTTTCCCCCATATAGACGCTTTCTGACGCCTCTGCAGCAGACGGCTTTTTGAAAACATAGTGACAAAAGAAGAAATTGCACAAAACGTGCAATTTCACCTTTTGCCACAATGTTTTCCACTTTTTGTCATTGGTTATCCATTCAATTATGGAGATTTTCTATGTTTTGACAAAATATGTTCAAAGTCGTCTGCTGCAGAATTGTCGTATGAGGGAAAGGGTTATGCTACTTTGGGAACAATGAAATCTAATCTTACCTCTTCTATAAGCTTCGCTCTGCCTTGACACAATGGACCCTCTGAAATTAAAGTCACCCAATTAACCCTGAAACCAAACACGCCTTTTGCAGCAAATGACTGTATCAAAACTTTGTGAAACAAGAGCGCCGCAGTGCCAACGCCAACTCTGGTCTGTTTTGTTCAACTCTTTCAGCGCCACAGGCAATATTGAGGTTTTGCAAACAATGCAGATTCAGGTAAGTCAGCTCGTAATGAGCTGTCTCACCTGAAATCAGCATTGTTTGCCTTTTAGTTACCAAAATAGTCCAAAACTTTCATAAATTGAGAAATGGACACAGCCGATTTTGAACATGAAAGAGTCTACTTTAAACAATTCGGCGCTGAAAGAGTTAAGTCGAAAACGGTGTATTTCTGGAAAATCATTAAAGCCAGAGTTCTATGACTTGGTATAGACATGCGTTTTGTTCCTTGGAACATTTGTACCAAATTACATTTATAAATATTGAGCTGTTTTGAGTTATTAGGTAAAGTTAAAGTTTTGTGACGACACAGACGCTGACGATGCCAATACCCTCGACTGTTTTTTCTTTGAAAAACAGACAAGCTATAAATGTGAAAGTGCTAAATAATAGTAATTTCTCGTTTTAATTTATGCAAGGTTTTTTTACCTTGTATCAAAATTATACTTCAAACTTTTCAGTTGTATCAATTGTTTGGAAAACGGTTAACTAGTTATCCAAAGGATATAGGGCATTATGGGTATTCAATCCCGGAAAACCTCCCTCAGGGTAACTCTGACAAGGGTAGATGCATTTATAACCCTTATCTGTATATTTGAGCCTGTGTATCTCAGTCACACTTAGTTCATCCTTTCCCACATACAACAAATCTGCAGCAATGACTTAAACAAGAGGGCTAAGATGGCCCTAAATCGATCACCTAATTGATAGTAAATTAGTAGCAAATATTTAACTGCAAATATCTGGAAATTTTTTATCAGGGAGTGCAAATGAAACTGAAAAGAGTGGACACTTCTCAAGAAACAGCTTATCAGTAAAGGCCAGTTATATCTTGAAATCTAACAAGAACTTTAATAAGAATGGAATTATAAAGTTTTTGTCATTTTGCACCTTTCCTGATGCCGCCTTGCTGCCCTGTTTTTCAACGAAATCAATATGGCTTCAACAGTTTATTTAGAGAGTCACTTAAGAAACATTTCTACCAAATTATCTTGCAATCGCACAAGTAGATTATGGAGGAAAAGGATTTTAAAATTTGGGTATTTTTCTCACTTTCTGATGCCGCAGCAACCAAAGTTCTCAATGGAATTTAAATCTTTGAACAATTTTGAAAGAGGACCACCAAAGGAACATTCCTGTGATGTTTTGTGGTAATTGGTCTATTGGAATGGTAGGAGTTGGTTGTCATTTGTAGCTAAAAGTTCAATTTACCCTTTTTGTGACGTCGCCTGGTTGATATGATTGTGTAACCAATCAAAACGGCTTAAACAAATTAAATAGAGGATCATTACAGTAAGATTCGTATTATATTTTCTTAAAATCAGACAAACACTTTCATAAAAATGGAATTTCCAAATTTTATCATTTTGCCCCTTTTCTGATGCTGCCTGACTGCCATGTTTTTCGACCAATCAGTATGGCTTGAACAATTTTTATAGAGGGTCACCCAAGGAACATTTCTACCAAATTATATTTGAATCTGACAGGCAGATTCGGAGGAGAAGATTTTTAAAGTTTGGACATTTTGTCCCCTTTCTGATGCCGCAGCAACCAAAGTTCTCATTGGAATTTTAATCTTTGAACAATTTTGAAAGAGGACCACCAAAGGAACATTCCTGTGATGTTTTGTGGTAATTGGTCTATTGAAATGGTAGGAGATGGTTGTCATTTGTAGCTAAAAGTTCTATTTACCCCTTTTGTGATGACGCCTGGTTGCTATGATTGTGTAACCAATCAAAACGGCTTAAACAAATTAAATAGAGGATCATTACAGTAAGATTAGTATTATATTTTCTTAAAATCAGACAAGCATTTGCATAAAAATGGAATTTTCAAATTTTGTCATTTTGCCCCTTTTTTGATGCCACCTGACTGCCATGTTTTTCGACCAATCAGTATGGCTTGAACAATTTTTATAGAGGGTCACCCAATGAACATTTCTACCAAATTATATTTGAATCTGACAGGAGGAGAAGATTTTTAAAGTTTGGACCTTTTGCCCCCTTTCTGATGCCGCAGCAACCAAAGTTCTCAATGGAATTTGAATCTTTGAATAACTTTGAAAGAGGTCAACCAGAGGAACAGTCCTGTGATGTTTCATGGAAATTGTCCTTGGAGTTTGGGAGGAGATGATGTTTAAAGCTAAAAGTTAACGCCGGACGGACGACGGACGACAGACGACGGACAAAAAGTGATCAGAATAGCTCACCTTGAGCCTTCGGCTCAGGTGATCTAAAAATACCTAGGCAAAAATATGGAAATGAAAGTTTAAAGCCAATATATCCGGCATTATTTAATTGACTGGATGGTGGAAATAGCAGATCCAGATCAGACCAGGTGTATGTAAACTTGTAATGATCATGCAAATGTCCAAAGACCTTTTTTCTTTTGTCAAAGCTCAAGCAAATATACCTACCAACCAATGTGCCAATGAGTGCTGTTGCTCCTGGATACATCATTCTTCTTCCAAATGTATGGGCACAAGCATAGCTAAAACCAGAATTAAGGACACACACTTGTGAGAATATATAACAAATTTGACCCCTTATCTGATATGGCAATTTGACTCTTTCCCATGTACAGGCGCTAACTGACACCTCTGCTATAGATGACTTTTTAAAACAATTTGGCAAAAGGAGAACTTTCCCAGAAGGGGCAATTTCTCCTTTTGCCACAGTGTTTACAACTGATCCAAAAATTATACTTTCATTTTTAGACATTTTCTATAGTTTTACCCAGACATTTGCTGCGGATTTGCTGTATGTGAGAAGATTCTTCAGCTTTAACGTTGTTTGTGCCAAAAGATATATACAGTCAAACCTGTGATAAAGACCACCATCGTTTAGCAATTCCCTGTCTATAGCAACCACACTTTTAATTTCCCAATTACTCATTTTCTGCATAAATGACCCAGTAATTAAGGACCACCTGTGAACAAAAGCCAGAGTTTTATCTTTCCATGGGTGGTCTTTAAACACAGGTTGTACTGTATATTTGTTTGTCAAATAGAAAAGCGTATATTAGGTAGAAAGCTGTAGGAAAAATTGCAATGTATACGAAATGTGTCAGTCTCTTTAAAAAGTGTCTGTATCAGGGAAAGAAATGGAATGTCTTCAAAAATATATTGAACAGTGAATTAAGTTATTCTCTCTTAAATGACAATGCAATGCATCCACAAAAATTTCTATCCTTTTCCGCATGTGGCACCTCTGTAACATAGGTCTTATAAAAACTAAGTGGCAAAAGGATAAAATTGCTCTGCCCATTTACGAGCAATTTCTCCTTTTGCCACCCATTTTTCAATTATATTAAATTCATATAAAGAATTTGTTCAACATTGATGCCTAGATGATTTCAAAGTTATCTGCTGCAGATTTGTTGAATGTGGGAAAAGGGTATAAAAGATAAGAAACTGTGATTATTTCTATTTCCACATTGGGGTTTTTTCTGCCCTCTTTGGCGCTCAGGGTTGCTGGGTAAGCATAACAAGTCGGCTGGTGTTAGGATAAATGGACCAGTAGTACTGGTAAATTACCAAAGAAATGCTGTGATATAACTGATAAATTGTTGAAAGTACCATAAACACCATACACTTAATTAATCAATCGATGATCTGGAGTTGAAAACATATGCCAAAAAAAATACTGAAAAAATTGAAGCATGTACACAGCATGAAATATTGTTACTTCTTAACCCATTCCCACATACAGACACTTTCTGACACCTATGCATTAGACCGCTTTTGAAAACTTTTGACAAAATAACAAATTACTCATAATGAGCAATTTCTCCTTTTGTCACAAAGTTTTTAACTCTATTCAATTATTACACTTATATTTATAGTAAATTCCCCACATTTCTGTCTTGATGTTTTCAAAGTCATCTGCTGCAGATTTTTTGTATGTGGGTTAAACCAAATTGTCAGAAGGGGAAACAAAACAACCCTAACAGGTATGTGACATTAAGGGTCTAGAAGACAGATAAATAGAGATCTTTGAGATGAAGGACAATTTCAGTCCTCGTTATGTAGGCCAGAGTAGAAAGATTTTCTAACATACCTCAAAGCATCCATTGGTAAACTAAGGATGGAAATTGGTGGAGATCTGGATTGATTTTGCACCTTTATCTTTTTTGCTTCCCTACAAAGCAAATTTAATTAAATGTATTATGTCATTGAATACAATTGTTAATACAAATATTACCACCTTTCCACAGAATGTTAATGTTTCAATTAAAAACAAGATATATATCGAAATTATTACACAACAAACATTCACAGTAGGTTTGATGAAAACTGGAAAAGAATTATTTAATTAAGAGAGCAGACAAAATTAGTGGTTGCTACCCATCAACTACAAGAGAACAACAATATACAACCCACAAACATTACAACTAAGTTTGATAAAAAAATTGCAGAATTATATCAAAATCACACAAGCGCTTACAAAGGAAAAGCATTTTTAAGTTTCATCATTTTTCCCATTTTTCTTAATTGTTTGGCGAACATGTTTTCCAACCAATCACTATGGCTTGAAGACTTATTTTAGCAGCTCACCTGAAGAACATTTCTGCCAAATTATTTTGAAATCAGACAACATGTTTCAGAGAAGAAGAAATTTGTTCTTTTTGCATTTGGTCCCCTTTCTATTGAAGCAACAACCAAAGTTCTATATGAAATTAAAATCTTTGTTCAAATTTGAAAGAGGTCCAACTGAAGCAATATTCCTGGGAAATTATTTTGAAATCAGACCAATGGTTTCAAAAAAGAATATGTTAACAGACCACAGACAGCAGACGATGAGTGAACCAAATAAAGCACTTTGAGATTTGAATCTTATGGTTGAATGCATCCAACTTTGGTTTGAAAATTCATTTTTTCAATTTTTAAATGGTCATTGGCCCAAGAATGCGGTGTTGATTGAACACTAAAACATGCAAAGCTCTAGATAAGGCATGTTTTGCATGTTCTTAAGTTCTTACCTGATCCTTTAACCCTATCATGTAGGTACTCAAAAGAATGGGATTTTCTTTTGAGTACCCACATTATAGGCTTTGGTTAGATAATAAGAAAGATATTAAGTTTTATTACCCAACGTTGACTTGTGCCCATTTCCAGTGAACAGGGGATGCTGCATAATCAAAATCATATCTGGCTAGTAACCTCTGAAATAAATATACATTTTGTAGTTTGTTTTATTGGAGTTTAACCTCATTTCAACATTATTTCAGTGATATTACGGCAACAGTTCACTTAGTCATGATCCCTGCGTAAACAAACTAGTACCAGGCTAGGAACTGTGCCTTGCACAAGGGCACTCCACCATGACGTAGAGCCACGACTTGGGATCGAACCTGGGACGACCAGTTCCAAATCCCCAACACTAACCAAAAATATAGGAAAACACTGCAAATCATACACATTTACCAAAGAGTATTTGAAGAACATTTGACCCGTTCCATGAGAAAACAAACATTGTGGACACTGCGTAAATGATCGACCTGTATCAGCCTAAGCATGCCGCGCAGGCTAACCCGAACAGACACTTTTCGCCTCCAATAGATTTTTTGTTTCAGGAATCATTACTCTAATCATACCTCTATCTCCCTGAGACGGAATGTATAGGCCCTGATTATCCTGCATATTGTTTGTTTTGTCGTGGAACGGCGCATTTGTGTCCAATGTCAATGACCAATTCATATATTAATCAATCAAGTTACAAACTGACAATAATTACCCCTGCTCTAATAGAGCTATAATAGTTTATAAAGTTTTCACTCTTTACATTTAAGGGAAGCGAGCCATGCCCCCACCCTGGTGGCCATGTTTATCAACCGATTTGAATGTTGACCAAATAATTGTTGTCAATTTCGAAAAGTGCATCATATTTCTTGTTTATAAAAATTGAGTACTCGCTCATGAATATTTAAGTCTATAGGGTCAATACAAGATGTTTTTATGCGGTGTTGTCTCTGGTTGCCATGTTATACAGCGGAACATAAAAGTATGAACACTTTTTAATTGGATTTATAAGCTTAAGAACATTCTTGTGAAAGTTTTTTGAAATAGGGCCAGTGATTAAGGACTGCCATGACAGCCATCTTAAGCAACGGATCAGAACAGTTTGAGCAATATATCATGTAAAACTATTTTAAAAATCGGATGATAAGTTTCAGACTGGGAATGATCACAACAGCTTGTTTTCAAAACAAATCTATATATAGTATACAAGTACAGTCAAACCTGGGCTAAAGACCACCTTTATTTAGCAATTCTCTATCTATAGCAACCACACTTTTTATTTCCCAATTACTCATTTACTGCATAAATGACCCTGTATATAAAGACCACCTGTGAACAAAGACCAAATTGTTCTCTTCCCATGTGTGGTCTTTAAACACAGATTGGACTGCATATAAAATATGTTAATAAAGGAAAGGGTTCCTAGTTCAATAGAAGTCAAACACAGGGTGCCAATAATGGATCAGATTAAGGTCTGTATATAAGGAAAGTTACCATGATATGAAATCCCACTAAAACAAATAAACAGTCTGCAAAATGAACAGTGGTCCTATGGTCCCTTGCCAGTTATCTTTGGTTTGGACAAGTGAAAAGAACTCTTTTGCCAGTGTAATTATAACATTACACAACATTTTCTGACCAGTGCATTTTAAATGTCAATTTCTTTGACTTGATAAATTCTTTTTTTAATGGGTTCCAACCAATGTATAACAAAGTATGAAAATAATATTGACTGATATTACAGACCATTTTATGACTGACCTGGATCTTTACTGATTGCAAAGTCCATCAGATTATTCATAACATCCCAAATTGATAAATCTGCAGCAGACAACTTTGAAAATGTCTTGCCAAAAATGTGGAAAATCTCTATAATTGAAACTTTAATTATTGAAAACAGTCGAAAACATTGTGGCAAAAAGAGAAATTGCTCAATTTGAGCAATTTCTCCTTTTGTCACAATGTTTTCTAGAGGTCGTCTGCTGCAGAGGCTTCAGAGAGCATCTGTATGTGGGAAAGGGTACCTTGTTTTCTGCATTAAATACTTTCTGAGCATTGACTAGAACAGAGACAAATGTCATATAATCAGGATTCATCCATCGACCCAAACCTGAAAATAAGGTAAACAAAATACTTGAATCTTAATTTAACTCTTTCCCACATTTTACAAATTGCAGCGAACGACTTTGACAACATACATACGTAATTATTGAGTAGAGTTGAAAACCTTGTGAGAATGAAGAAATTGTACATCATGGGCATAATCTCCTTTTGCCACAATGTTTTCAAGACGTCTGCTGCAGAGGCATCAGAAAGCATCTGTATGTGGGAAAGAGGGGGTCAAGACTTATACAAAAGGACCACAATGGTCCTATATCTCTCATCAGGATGGACAGAATCTCAATAGTAGTCACATACACATATGTTGAAATATTATGAAGTACTATCGTTGGCAAGTCTCATAATTGCCTGGATCCACAAACCTTTATACTTAGTGCTAAGTAATACTTAAAAGCATATTTTGTCATTTTTGTTTCCCTAGTACTTTTTAAACATGAATGGTGCAATGCATTCACAATGTAAGTAAATGACCTAGCTGACATAAATAATTACTCTGCTGAAAAACAATAATTGGTAAGAAATGAAATATTTTGACCTTTTTATTAGAACAAGAGGCCCAAGAGGGCCAGTTTCACTCCACTGCCATTAGGCAAAAATATAAATCTCCAAACAGCGCCACCCCTGGCGGCCATGTTTTTTACCAATCACTATGGCTTGATGGAATCTCGTAGAGAGTCACACAAGGAGCATTTCTTCAAAATTATCTGAAAATCAATCTGACACTTTCGGAAGAGAAGATTTTTTAAGTTTTCACTTTAGCCATATATTTCATATGATGATATAAGGCAAAATAGCCTTGCCCCTTGGTGGCCATAGTTTTCAACCAATCAACATGGCTTGAATAAATCTGATAGAGGGTCACCCTAGGAACATTTCTACAAAATTATTTGAAAATCGGCAAGACACTTTCGGAGAAGAAGATTATTTAAGTTTTCACTATAGCCATATATGGGCAAAATAGCCCCGCCCATATTTTGGGACTAATCAACATGGCTTGAAGGAATCTGATAGAGGATCACCAAAGGAACATTTCTACAAAATCATTTGAAGTTGGTGGAGGGGAAGATTTTTTAAGTTTTCACTATAGCCATAAAAGGCAAAATAGCTCCGCCCCCTGGCGGCCATGCTTTTCGACCAATCAATGTGGCTTGAAGGAATCTGAAAGAGCTTCATTTCTACAAAATTATTTGAAAATCGGCTCGACACCTTCAGGAGAAGATTTTTTATGTTTTCACTATAGCCAAATAAGGCAAAATAGCCCCAACCCCTTGTTGGCCATGTTTTTCGACCAATCAACATGGCTTGAAGGAATCAGAAAGAGGGTCATCTAAGAAACATTTCTACAAAATTATTTGAATTTCTGCCAACCAGTTTGGGAGAAGACGAATTTTAAAGGTTTTTTTGTTGCCATGGAAACCATAATTCTGCATGGATCCCAAAAATTTGAAGGAATTCTGGTGAGATCATCGAGATGATGCTTTTTGTGAAGTTTCATCCAAATTGACCCAGATGTTGGGAGAAGATGTTGACGGGCGCATGACGCAAGACAGACAAAAGGCGATCACAATTACTCACCTTGAGCACTTCGTGCTCAGGTGAACTAAAAAGCTAATTATCGTACCTCTACACAATATGGCAGCCATATACATTGATCCCGCATATATCAAAAATCTGCCTATACTTGCAAGGCCATCTTGGGAAAAATAACCTGAAAATATTAAAGACTTAGAGGTATATGGCTACATACATCGATTAACCCTTTCCAACATACATTTTTTGTACAACATGTCTATAGCAGTCAAATTTGAAAACATCTGAACAAAAATGTGAAAAATTCACAAAAATGAGAGCTAAATAATTTAAATAGTGGAAAACACTCATGGCAAAAGCAGAAATTACTCATTTTGAACAATTTCTCATTTAGCCACAATATTTTCAAAAGTCGTCTGCTGCAGGGTAGTAAGAAAGCGTCTGTACGTGGTAAAAGGGTAACAATCCTCTAGATAATGGCATTTTTGACAACTCTTTAGCAAGACAAAATCTCCATTTTCAATGTTATGCAAACATTCAAGAACAAAAGAAAAAATGTTCTTAACCCTTTCCCTCATACAACAATTCTGCAGCAGACGACTTTTAACATATTTTGTCAAAAAATGGAAAATCTCTATAATTGAATGGATAACCTATGACTAAAAGTGGAAAACATTGTGGTGAAAGGAGAAATTGCTCGTTTTGAGCTATTTCTGCTTTTGTCACTATGTTTTCAAAAAGCAGTCTGCTGCAGAGGCGTCAGAAAGCATATATATGAGGTAAAGGGTTAATGAGTTATTTCTCCTACTGCCACAATGTTTTACACTCAATAAATCAACTCTCAATTATGCATATTTAATACCTTTTTGCCAAAATATTACCAAACCTGTCTTCTGTAGATTTGTTGTAAGTGGGAAAGAGTTAAGTTAAATATCAAGTCTTCTTTTTTTTTTTTAAATAACAAGTTGAATTTATTGAAGCCAATAGATTTCCTCTTGATATTGAAGCAATTCGATTGAGTTCCAGGCATCAGTTGCACAGAGAAAATCAGGACGGGTAGCGTCACACACAAGATGAACATTTTCAGGGAGCAAACTAAAAATATTTACCTCTTCTGTAAAGGATTCCCATTAGTAATGGCGACGTCCAGTATGAGAAAGATTGACAGAACCGCATCTGATAAAATAACATAGAAAATTAAGTATCCGATTAAGAAACCTAGAAAACTAAGTTTCTGATTCTAATTTAAATACATAGAAAATTAAGAATCTGATTCAGAAAAATAAAAGATTAAGTATCGAATTGAAAAACAAAGAAATTTAAGTATCTGATTAAAAAATATAGAAAATTAAGTATCTGATTCAAAAACATAGAAAATTAAGCATCTGATTTATAAAACAATGTTTTCCACTTTTAGTCATAGGTTATCCATTCAATTATAGAGATTTTCTATTTTTTGATAAAATATGTTCAAAGTCGTCTGCTGCAGAATTGTCGTATGAGGGAAAAGGTTAAAGACTTATGACCCATCCTCGAAAGAAAATGTAACAAGAACACCACAAGCAGATGCCATGGCTTATCTGACTTACGACATTCCAAAATGGCATTAATTCATTCACAGTAAATGTGTGGACCTTGTTATAGAAAGTCCCAGCTGGGCTACTGTTCCGAGGTTTCTATGTCATTGAGCTTTTTTAACCCTTTCCCTCATACAGATGCTTCAGGCTGCAGCAGACGACTTTTGAAAACATTGTGGCAAATAAAGAAATTGCTTAAAACAAGCAAATATCTCCATTTTGCCACAATGTTTTCAACTTTTTATCAGTAATTATTTATTATTTATACAGAGTTTCCATAGTTATGCACAGATGTTTTCAAAGTGGCCTGCTGCAGATTTGTTGTATGTGGGAAAGGGTTAGTTAGGCCAAAAAAGGATTCTGCTGGTCATTATGTTTATTTTTAATTTTGACCATTGACATTGTGGCTCAATTCTTAGCATATGTATAACTGAACGAGCTAGCTGCTAAGCAATGGTAATCACAGCGGTCATTTTCAGATGTCAATAAAAGTTAACCCTTTCCCTCATAAAGACGCTTTCAGATGCCTCTGCAGCAGACAGCTTTTTGAAAACATAGTGACAAAAGAAGAAATTGCACAAAACGTGCAATTTCTCCTTTTGCAACAATGTTTTCCACTTTTTGTCATAGGTTATCCATTCAATTATAGAGATCTTCTATTTTTTGACAAAATATGTTCAAAGTCGCCTGCTGCAGAATTGTCGTATGAGGGAAAGGATTAAGATATCATAACATTGAATTTGCAACAGAAATGCTTCAAACAATATATTATACATATAATTATTATAGAGAAATACTTACTGCTCCAACAACTTTAGTCGCTCCTGATTCAAGTAAACCCATCTCATAGTTCCTGCCCTATAATGCAGAAAACATTTATATTGGTACAAATTGGTATAGAGGTAGGGTGCAACAAAACAGAATCACTGACCTTGTGTTACAGACTTTTGCTATCGTATTCAGGGTTGTCAAAATTAACCGATTGCCGATCAAGATAATTAGATTATCAGTTAAAATCGCTCTTTAATCTGTTAGTTTTGCTCCCCTGGCCGGGGCCCCTACCATAGCTTTGCCCTTTACCTAACCCAAAGCTGATTTACTTTTCTCATTTGATATGTTACATCAAAAAATGTTGACAACCCTGCATATTTACTATATATTCAAAGTGAAACTTGTGTGATGGTTTTATTTAACGCAATCCTATTTCATTTGTGTGATAGCTGGAGCTAGAATATGCCAATAGGCTATATGTTGTACCCATATCAAGAACAAAATTCAGCTTAAGTTTGCAACACAAATCTCAATACTCCAAAATACTCTTTTTGTCCATTTTGATTTTCCTATTAGAGCCGAGATAAGGGGATTTTCAGATTCCAAAATCCATGTTTGACACTCTTTCTCTGTGATGTGGTGTTCTAAGGAATAAACTCATTGAAACCATTCCTGTGAATACCCAGGTTGAATTATAAGGTAAATATTATGGGGAAAAGTCTGATTTTGACGTTTATCGGTAGGCTGGTGTTCTTTCTAATCAGAGAAAATTTGTTTTTGATCTTGTCATGTAGCTTTTTTATTTCTACTTTCCACACACTGTATTAAACTTTGAACATTGCACATGTTACAAGGAGAGAAAAACATGCAGGTCCAGGGCTCAAACCCGGGACCTCTCGCTTTCAGTGCAAGTACTCTACCAACTGAGCTAACCGTGCATCTAACATGTGATATCTCCAACTGTTCAGACCGCGACATAAACCCCTGCTAAACTGGAAATTCGTCCTCGAGTTTCGGAATTCCAGTGCCAAGGATGTCATAATTCGCACTGCAAGTGCAGCTGTGCTGTTCGACTGATCAAGCAGTGCTCTCATGGTCCCTTATTGGGCGCCAATGTCAGACGGAGAGAAATGCAGCCATTCTGGGGCTCAAACCCTGGACCTCTTGCTTTCAGGGCAACTACTCTACCGACTGGTAGTCATAATCCACCTGTCAGTTGTTGGGCCGGAATGAAGTTGAAAGTAGGTGGAGTGAACATAGAACAAAAGTAAAATAGTCGACATTCTTGTAGACAAATATTGCTATTCTGCATTCGGTTGCAAAATAACATGATTATAAAACCAGAAACCGAAAGTCTAAATTATTCGGACTAGGGGGCGACTCGTGAATAGTGGAGTAGATTCATTTCATTCGAAAGATATTGAACACATGGAATCGTCACCATGACAAGGTTTTTAACAGTAAGACAGTGAAAAGCTTTCAAAACAAACTGGACCAAAATAATTAGAAAGTGCATGACTATTTAGGACTTTCAATATCATAAATGACACGGTCGGTAACCCTAGCCTGCAACATTATTTTGCGTTCATAACACAGTTGCTGATCGTGAACGTTAAGGTGTATATCAATTATGAAATATTTGTTTTATATTATAAAATATGTTCTGAGGTTTTACCGGTTCATTTTCTGTTTGAAGAATACGAAATAACCGGGGACCGTAAAGTGCTGAAATTCGTGCTGCCATTTTGCCTATATTGGTTTCAGGCATTCATGTCAAACAAATACAAACCAGGTACCAGGTCCTGGTTACTTTCAACTCGCACCATAGATTATTCCCCCAAAGACTTCTCGCCCCTTTTGAGATCGCTCACACTAAATTATATTCCTATAAACATTGATGCAAATAATATATAATATACGTGCATGCTAGACCTATAGAAAGATAATGTTTAAAAACAGTTTGCATTAATGTTTGAAACCTTCTGGTCATTCGGGCATTAATGTCTGGGGACAAAAATTGTAGTAAAAAAAAGGGATGTTTAGGCATTTTCAATCAGTAGGCTATCGTACAATGCCATGAAAATTAGCATTTTCTCCATTTGCCCTTATGTTTTCAACTAAATTAATGATTATACTTTTATAGTCTGAAATGTCAATTATTCTCGCATTCATGAACTGTTGATTGGTCGTGTGATTGAAAGGTTTAAACATATGGCGCTTGTATCGCTTATACGAATATGTGTCACTAAACAAGATCCGCATTTACAAAAAAACACACACCATTGTGGTCAGCAAAAATAATCCCTTTCCAATATGGAAAGAATCTCGAATAAATGCATATAAATGACATACAGTCCAACCTGGGCTAAATACCACCTTTGTATAGCAATTCCTTATATTTAGCAACCACACTTTCAATTTCACAATAACTCATTTTCTGCATAAATGACCCTACAATTAAATGCCACCTGTGAACAAAGACCAGATTGTTCTCTTCCCATGGGTGGTCTTTCAACACAGGTTGGACTGTGTAAACATCTGTGTTGGATTTCTCTGTAATGAACGACCACATGTAATAATCACCCTGACAATACTTAAGTAACACAAGATGGAGAAATGTCAGCCCGATGTGGGGCTCGAACCGATGAACTCCCATAACACAAGCTCGGCTCTCTAATCAACTAAGCTAACCGTGCAATCATATATTGCCACCACATCCAAACATTACACTCCTCCCCCTGTTAACCTATTGGAGCCAGGCATCAACCTTATCAACTCCAAACAGCACTCTCCATGCGCATTATGACACCATTAAAGTAACACACGAGGGTAAAAATGTCCGCCCGATGTGGGGCACGAACCAATGACCCCCACAACACTTGCTTGGCGCTCATACTAACTGAGCTAACCGAACAATCATAAATTGCCACCATGCCCAGACACTACACTCCTCCGTTTAGCCTTCGTGAGCCAGGTACCAACCTTAGCAATTCCAAACAGCACTCTCCAGGCGCATTTAAGTTTACTTCGGACAACATTAAAGTTACAGAAGAGGGTTTTTTTTGCGCCCGATTTAAGGACTAAACTCATGACCCCCACAATACTAGCTTGGCGCTCTAACCGACTGAGCTAACCGGGCAGTCATGTATTGTCACCACATCCAGATAATACATACACTCTTCCATTTAGCCTAAGGGAGCCAGACATCAACCTTAGCAGCCCCCAAAAGCTCTCTCCATGCGCATTCTAACACCATTAAAGTAACACAAGAGGGGGAAAATGTCCGATGCTAGGAATAAACCCATGACCCCCACAACACTAGCTTGGAGCTCTAACCGACTGAGCTAACCGGGCACTCATGTATTGTCACCACATCCAGACACTACACTCCACATTTATTCGGTAAATTAGTACACGTCTGCTGTGTTGCTTTCAGTTTATTAACATTACGCAAACACCATTATATTCACGCCGTTTATATCTTCTTGAAAAAAATTCACACCAGCAGATTAGTATAGCCATTTTAGAATGAGAAAACTAGAAAGAATGGCATTATTATTGATCCGAATTCAAAATAAGCTTTATTAAAAAAAAAAGTCAAATCAACGACCCAATATATATTTCTGTAAATACAGAATACCAACATCCATTATAATTGACCATGCGTAATTAACTATATTGAAACATTATTTTTCCGATATATGTTTAATGAAATATATCAGTAGACTTTTCTACAATTTTCAAAATCAAAAATAATTTGCTTGAAATTAAAAATGCAATAACCTTGGTTATTAAACATAGGGCCAATATCATATTGTTTGTCTTACTGAGTTCCTTGTAATGGTTTGACCGCCCCGGTGTTTTTTTTTATTCCAAGTAAAAGTCTGAGTAGCGTTTAATTTACACGATAATAATACTGGTATCGTCATCCTCGATTCTGCCAACTCATTGTATAAACTGTGGATAAGTCTTTGTTACGATTTATAAGTTTGAGTGTTGAACAATATTGACAAATAATGGACGGCACGATGTGCTTTGCTCATCTTCATCTATCTTATTGACGCCGCGTGGAAGCGCGGTGGAAGCGCGGCGTCAGTATGGGATAGGTTTTAATTTTGTACCAATCGAAAAGGGAGCAACCAACATTATTATTGTCTGAGACGACTAATACGTCCAGTTATTGTTAATAATTACTCTATTATATGTTTGAAAAAAGTAGCCTGTATGAATCAATAAATTGTATTGACTGATTTAAGAAACAAAAAGATGCAAATTATGTATGTCTTCTACCGTTATTTTAAATCTTTAGACATATTTAAGTTGTATTTAATAACTTTCCCCCAACTTCCTAGGCTACGCTTCTTTTAATAGTTTGATTTACGACACTGACGAGCTCCTAGGCTTCGCTTTTTATATTTATAAAAATCTGTTGAATTTCTAAACTTAAAACGTACCTCCCCATACAGTTTGTTCATCTATTGTATTCTTACTATATGTTGATTATACATGTGAACTTTTTTTTTTAATTTCATAAATGCTCAATTTTGAAAACATTCCGACAAAAGGCGTAATTGCTCATGATGGGTAATTTCTCATTTTGTAACAATGTTATAAATCTATTAAATAATAATATTTGCATTTATAAAGGTTGTCAATATTTTTACCTTGATGTCTTCAAAGTCGTCTGATGCAGAGGCGTCAGAAAGGGTCTTTATGCGGGGAAAATTTAAAAGGATAAGTTTAAAAAAAAAAGTCTATATCACGATTTTAGGCAATAGGTCAATATTACAACTGTAGCACTTAAAACAAATACAGACAACAAACATCTTGTTTAAATTCAACAACATTTTAATAAATTACAATTGCATTTATACAACAGAAATACGGCGGGAATTCACATTGACAACAAAAGGCACGTGTGTGCAGGCGACAGGACGTTAACTGGCGTCTATGTGATCTTCTTCAAAGGGCGTGTCGTTCTAGGACTATATTGTGTTATCATTTCATGTTCTGTGGTTCATGGTTGTGCTAGGATATCTGCAAAAGAAAATAGGAATGGTTAACGATTTGTGGGTCCCATATCGAGGGCTTGGTGTAAAACGGTTGTAACTAAAAACCTATTTTGAAATCCCAGGTTTATGGGCAATTTTGACCCCTTTGTAAACAATGCAAATTTAGGTGCCAGTGCTCAGAACGAGCAATGTCACTTAAAATTCCAAGAAAATGATTTAACGCTAATAAAGACTTTATGGTGAGGTGATTTACCTTGGTAACAAAATTACCAATTTTAGTTACAACCGTTTCACGATATATCAAACAACGAAAACTATTCCAACTACTGCATTACTTAAAATACATAGCAAAAAAAATACTGTTTTGTATCGCTATAAACACATTTCAAATTAATTAACCTTTCCCACATGTAGACGCTTTCTGACGCCTCTACAGCAGACGACTTGTTAAAACATTGTGAAATAAGGAGAAATTGCTCATAATGAGCAACTTCCCCTTTTGCCACAATGTTTACAACTCCTTTCCATGATTAAACTTTTATTTATAGAGGTTTACCATATTTTAACCCCATGTTTTTAAAGTCGTCTGCTGATGTGTTGTATGTGTGAAAGGGTAAATATTTAAACTTTTAAGTTTTTTGTAAATTTTGTCACATTTGCAAATAAAGCACTGAATCCTGATTTAGTTTCATGTTTAGCTGTTTAAACTTTTCCCTCATATAGACGCTTTCTGACGCCTCTGCAGCAGACAGCTTTTTTGAAAACATAGTGACAAAAGAAGAAATTGCTCAAAACGAGCAATTTCTCCTTCTGACACAATGTTTTCCACTTTTAATCATACATGTAGGTTATCCTTTCAATTATAGAGATTTTCTATTTTTTAACAAAATATGTTCAAAGTCGTCTGCTGCAGAATTGTCGTATGAGGGAAAGGGTTAAAGCGCCAATAGCACTTTTGAGATTTGTTCAAACACTGCAGATTCAGGCAAAGACATATAAATACATGTCTCTGATTCAGGTGAGTCAGCTTGTAACTTGATGTCTCACCTGAAATCAACCAGAGACATATAAAATGTCTCTGAATCATCATTGTTTACCATTTATTTGATTGGATAATATGAAACAATTCAACGGACATAATAACAAAAACGATCTGACTTTTACGTTGTCCTTTTATTTGATATCAAAATATTCCTTATACGGACCGTTACCATCTGTAGGTTCCTGTGAATCCAAAATAATTGAACTTACTTACCATCTATTTAGAGAAGTTTCCGTAGATAATGGTTGTGGATCCGGTAGCACCGGTGGAAGAGCTGTTACCTCTGAACAACATCAAGAAGAAGAAAAGTCCGAGGAGACCCAAAACTGTAAAAATGAAAGAAAAACAAAACCATTATTTCGAGTTTAAAGTGATGTTTCGTGGACTATTGGAAAAACTGTTTTTAACGAAAGACAATTCAGATCAGATTGAAATCGTGCACTGTCTGATGCGCTCATGTTTAAAACACATAAAGTTTTACTTTTTTGCTATGTGAGAATTAAATCATATTTGCTATCATTATCGAGCAACTCTATTTTTCATGTAACAAGAGACTTTAAATTATTTAATAATTTAAAGGCAACCAATACTGATTTCAGGTGAGTAAGCTCGCTACGAGTTAACTTTTATGAATATGTTTAGTTTGCAAAAACCTCAGTATTGTCATTGCCGATTAAAGAGACAATGTTTCTGAAGTGATTGAATGGATGGTACCGATTGGAGGAAATCAAGATAAAAAGGAATAAGTCTGATAATCTGAATGTAACGATTCGAACTTACTTTCTACTTTAAGGTGATTCATCTTTATGGTACGATATAATTTCGAGTGTTATTGGAAAATCTAGTTTTTTAACGAACGACATTTCAGATCAGATTGTAATCGTGTACATATTGTATGTGGTCATGGTATGTTTTTCAGAAATAACGAACAAAACCACTTGATGGGGAATAAAGAAGGTTTAAATCAGACAGCACATTAGGACAGGATGATATGTGTCTTCACTGGGTGCAGATTTCCGAGTGTCGGTTATCAACTTAACAAATCATAGCCAGGACTACTCTATGAATGTATGATAACTGATTTAAAATTCAGTGCAGCTGAACCAGTTTAAGATGATACGAATTAAGTCTAAAAGTCTGTCTGTAACGATTCGAACTTACTTCCACCGGATCCGCCACCACCCGTAGCAGCAGGACCACCACCAAAACCGAACTGGGCGAAAGCAACGCCGAACACACAGATAAGGGCAAGGGCAAAAACAGCGACGGTCTTCATTTTTTGGATTCTGAAAAGTTAAGAAGTAAGCTTTATACATCTATCGAACGACCACACGTGATCGATCTTCACCCTGACACAGACGACTTCCGTTATGTGCACAGCAGACGAATAGTGAACCTTTCATGTTTGAAGGATGATCAATTTCTCTCCTGTTCTTGCAAGCATTCTGCACTTCGTTTCAACAGTTTACTATACTGTTTAAGATGTCTTGTGTATGATTAGTTAACCCTTTTCCACTTATTCTGACGTCTCTGCAGCGGACGACTTTCGAGAATAGTTTGGCAAAGGGGGGAAATTCCTTATAATCTGCAGCAGACGACTCTAAAAACATCTACGAAAAATAGGAAAACTTTCTATACATGAAGAAAACATGTTTTCAAAGATCGTCTGCTGCAGAGGCTATGTGTTGGAAAAGCTTAAACAGCTAACCATGAAACCAAATCAGGATTGTTTCAACACTACAATTCTGAAATGATTTACAATATTTAACAGAATAACTCCTTTCCGTTTTACGGTCATTTTGAGCAATTTCTCCTTTTTTCCAAAATATTCAACCATCTATGATTGCCTATCTTATTCCTATTAATTACGAAGCAGTCGGTTCAAACGTAAATGTGACACAGCCGATAATTCTTCTTTTTCCACAATATTCATTTTTTTTTATTAAAATCGCCCTTGCAATTTCTTACATATTCTACACAATACCAAACGTGTTTCATCTCAGTGGACTCAATAATCAGAGGTCCAGATAAGGAGGGGCATTCAGCACTTTTCCCCACAGTTTCTCTCTTATTATTAAAGCAAACCCTATGTTGTGGGTACTCAAAAGAATCGTCTCACTGAGACGATTCTTTTGAGTACCCACAACATAGGGTTAGAGGGTCAATTAAGGATTTTAGAACATGAAAAACTCCCCCTTATCTAGAGGTCTGAATATGCGTCACAACGGATTATTAGTAGCCTATTAACAAATTCTCTTTTTTACACACAATATTCAACTTTGTAAAAAATCATCGTAAAAACGTAAACAATCATCGTAAAAACGTAAAAAATCATCGTAAAAACGTAAACAATCATCGTTGCAATTTCCGATAATAATATTCCAAACAAAACCACACGTTTTACAAACCAAACGACTGACTTAAAACACGTTACAACCGATAAACAGCCCAACTATTTAGAAAATATTACTTACTAGTAGTTCTGACTGTCTGTAATGAGAAAGTACAGATGTGACAGGTGTCCAGGTGTATTTATACCCGTCCCCATATATACACGTCACGGAAAAACAACGACACCTTGTATTTAAAACGTTAAGTGACACTGTCACCAATATACTACAGTAACATTGTAATTTAGTAGTATAAATCCCAGTATCACAATTATCCTGCAATAGATCGCTTACTTGTGACCATAGATTGTCACTGGGTTGTGCATATAACAAGCTGCCTAGTCAGTTTCTACGCCTGCAAAGCTTTGTCTTTGTAATACGTGCATATTCTAGAAGGGTTTTCTCGTGGCGGGACTCACGTTATTCAATACGTTCGTAGCCTAGGTAATGAGCCGTCGACGTCACTCGTAAATGGGTACCGAAGATATTACGGTTACTTTTTTCTTTTAAAAAATCCGTTATCAAGGACTTACTTAGCACACATTGAAAGACAATTTGTTCCGACAAAGTTAAGAGGCAATTGTTTTTTGTGTTATCACAGTATCGTTATGCAATTAATTGAAACATTCGGGGTTATAACTGTGTTTCACGTGTATATGGCCTTCTTCCTTAACGTTAACCCTTTCCCTCATATATACGCTTCCTGACGCTTCTGCAGCAGACGGCTTTTTGAAAACATAGTGACGAAAGAAGAAAATGCTCAAAAACAGCAATTTTTCCTTTTGTCACTATGGTTTCCGATTTTGGTGATAGGTTATCCCTTTCCCACAAACATCACATATATACAGCAGATGACTTTGAAAACATTTAGTCTACGATATGGAAATTCTCTATAAATCAAAGAACAATTATTGAGTGAATTTGAAAGCATTGTGACATGAGGTGAACTGGCTCATAATGAGCAATTACTCGTTTGACCGCAATGTTCTCAGTCTACTGTATGTGGTAAAGGGTCAACCACTGACATCACCGTTATACTGACATGTTACTTTGCATTACATCTGCTTTGATAGTATCTTGGGACAAGTCATTACTTCGCACAAAGATCAAACTACTAATATTGTGTTTCTTGCATTGTTTCAGACGGAATCGACTTTTGAATGCTGCAGATGATGTTTTAAAGCTTGTGTTCGATACAAGGACAAGGCTGGAGATACATTTCCATTTTCCCTAAATGATTTTCTTTCTTACCTTGCAAATCATTTCTTCGCTAAAAGAGAAAAATACTAATATTGTGTTTCTTGCATTGTCTCAGACAGAATCGATTTTTGAATGTTGCAGATGACTTTTTAAAGCTTGTTTTTCGACACAAGGACAACGATTACATGATTTTCGTTCTTACCTTGCTGGATGTAAACAAAAACAAACATGCGTATCCTTTAGAAAAAATAGCAACTTTAACTAATAATTTCAAATCAGTATCTGTATATGACAAATTATTTGTTTATTTACAAAAGAAGAGAAAAAATATCCTTATAGTTTCAGCCAATGCTATAGAGTATTGCGTTGCTTAACCCTTTCCCTCATACGACAATTCTGCAGCACACGACTTTGAACATATTTTGTTAAAACATAGAAAATCTCTATAATTGAACGGATAACCTATGACTAAAAGTGGAAAACATTGTGGCCAAAGGAGAAATTGCTCGTTTTGAGCAATTTCTTCTTTTGTCACTATGTTTTCAAAGAGCTGTCTGCTGCAGAGGCGTCAAAAAGCGTCTATATGAGGGGAAAGGGTTAACAAAAGGAGACGGAACTAGTAAACGTTCTGATGCTGTGTATAGACAGAACATGTGTTGTCTTTCATTATATGATTCATATTGATAATTTGCATGACTCGGCCATCCGTCATTTGAATGTTATATCAAGTAATAACTATATATGTCTGTTGCTATCTATGCTTTTACGTGCGTAGTGAGAGAGCGAGCATATTATCATCTTATAGTTTCAAATTCAACAATTGTTCATTTGTTTATAAATTGCATTTACATGCCCGACAATTTCTTTAATAGGTTCAATGGAATATTACATTGCTTTCTATTCAATATACACGTCGGCCTGCTTTGTTATGCATATATTATTCTTTTTAAGAATTTGAAATCAACGACTGAATTTTAGTATTATTTTTGTCAAAAAACACAATACATAAGCCATTTGGTGCGTGCTCTTGATAAGGACATGTTGGTTTGTTTTTATTTACCCTCGCCACGCAGAATTAACTATTTGGCAAGCAGACACAGTTAGATACAAGGTAGTCCGTGTGGTGCGATATGGTTAGATACAAGGTAGTCCAGGTGCGTTACACTAGCTCTTTCCGAAAAGACCCATTGGTTCTTTTACGTGCCCGGTGTATAGCACCGATACACGCAAGGTTATTTTTCCTGGAAAGAACCAGTACTTGACCATGAGTTGAGTGGGAGTCGCTTAAAAGCATCCATCAATTTCCAGAACCCGGACCGGGATTTGAACACTAGACCTCAGTACAACCCCGCAACTCGTTCTTGATACCCCTTTATACCTCTGTATGATAGGTAGGTTAATCCGAACACTGCTGTCCCCGAATTCCTGAAGCCATATCTTGAGCCATTACTTTATCCTCATGATTTGCAAAACATATTGTTAAAATATTCTGTAAAACCATTCCTAACATTTTATCCAAATGAACATTATGAAATACTTAATCCTCATAGTCTTTCCCAGCCTCGTTCTGGTTTGTTTACCCAGGGATCATGAATATGTGAACTGTTGCCGTAATATAACTGAAATAATGTCGATAATAGCGTAAAACCGCAATAAAACAAACAAACAAACTATCCTCATAGCCAGTGCGCTGCAAATAATACTGTTGAAATATTCTTTAACTCCATTCCTATTATTCTTCCCAATCAAAATTATGAAATGCCACATATAAGAGGCAACGTAATTTCAATGGCATATTTCACTCTTATCCTGCAGTAGATTCCCATCTATGATTCTTCTTTTATTCATGATTCTATTTACAAAGTGAACACTTTCCCACATACAAACGCTTTCTTGAGCCTCTGCAACTGAAGACTTATGAAATTTTGAGGCAATGAAGAAATTGCTGATAGTGACAACAAAGTAAGAAATAATAAGTTCAAAACTATTTTGGAAGTAAATATTAAAAAGTCAATGAAATGTACAGAATTTGGCTTACTGGGTATGTCTACCAAGTAATAATGAAGCATACACGATCAATATTTAGATGTTTATTGTACTGTAAAGTGAAATTACTACACTTATTTTATCTCAGAACTATGATTATAATATTTCAAGACAACCTTTGACCAATGTTAAAACGTTGACTATACTCTCTATAGCGGAATTGTTCACCTACTTTTGAGCAGTTTCACGAGAATACCAACAGTATGGACATTATCATCTGCGTAATGTATCGACCAGATCAGCCTGCGCTGTCCGCGCAGACTGATCCGGCCGACACATTCCGTCTTAGGGGGAAAGATGTATAGAGTAATTATTCCTGAAACAGAAAATCCACAGGAGGCGAACAATATATGTCCGGGTTAGCCTGCGCGGCAAGCTTAGGCTGATCCGGGTCGATACTTTAAACATAGTATGTATGTACAGTTACATCAAACGCATCCCTTTCTCTGACGCTCTTCAGCAGACGACATTTCCCAAAATGTTTTCAACTCTGTATCAAATGTTTATATCCAAATATCCAGATGAAAACATTGCTCTTCTCAGATGTTTCAGTTGCAGAAGACCTCTCACGTGAGTTATGAAGTAAACGGTTCAGTGATTAGAAATAAGAATAAACACCGGGACTAAACCCTTTTTTCACATACAGCAGTGTTTCATTTTGAAATTTCTATCAATGATTCCTTTCATTTTTGATTTTCTCAAAAAACAATGAATCATACAATGTAAAAACTAAAAAAAATCAAATTTCAATTATTCCTGGTAGAATTTAATGAGTTTAGGACTCGGGATGAGCAGCAAAATGAAACACTGATACATGCGGCTATTGATGCCTCGGCCTCGGACGTCTTTTGAAAATAGAGAAAGGAGTAATTGCTCATGATATATCCGAACTATTAGAATATCCATTTATTTGTAGAGATTATTCCTTTTTATGTCTAGATTTTTTTTTTCAGAGTGTCTGCAGATTTGTCATATGTGGGAAAAGGTTAAGACCAGGTCGTTCCTCGAAGGTCGCGGTGAATCTATATTCGAATTAAGCCCTATATATTAAATTGCAAGCATCGGGAAAAGTGATATTGCACAAAGGGAATGTTGTTCATACAGGGGCATGTTTAAAACGCCATCAAGTTTAAAATAATATAGCCTAGTAACAATTTGCGACAAAAGGATAAGGAATTAATGTATTATTGCCGAGACTTAAAGGGATTGAATCCCATATGAGAAAAAAGCGAAAAAAAAACAGAAAATTGTTAAAAATTGCTATTACCTTGATGTTTTTGCATGTAAGGCATTGAGATTTGCTGACTGATGTACTACAATATTTGCACACTATTACTATTGCGGAGATTTTTCGTTATTTTGCATTGTAAAATCTACTGGGTTAGTAACCCAGTAAATCTAAAAATATCGCTGTATATTTATCACGTTATCACTACAACCGAATTGACAATCTCCTTCCCAGAGTTGTTGTTCCTTACACTCACGCATACATGAATGTAATGGTAGTGTTAGAGAATGCCGAATTGAATCCACAAATTCAAATGAGCAAGAGATTCCACGGTATTGTTAAACGGGAAAACACGGAGCGGATGTTTTTTTAACTGCTTATTTCCTATGAAATAATGAAAAACAAGACTTGTACGACCTTCTACAACATTCCGTTACATATATATAGACGTATTTTGGATTAATTAGAATAAGTATAAAATATAACGATTTTGGACCATTATGGTGTTCAGTCCCTTTAACTTAAATACCGTTGAAAACGGCGTTAAACTCTTATGAATCTTACTCGCTAACCCAAACGCCAATGCACGGTTTACACGGGGTCTTTCCGACCCTTTGACAAGATAACTGTTTAATATTACCCAATATTGCAAGGTTACAGACGACCATTTTGTTACACAGTGTTCACATGTTTCCGTTACGCCAACGGCAACGTCTACCCGGAAGTCCATGCGCCATATTGCGTCCTAGATCGACGGTATAAATACGCGTACAGGACAGTCTATCGTCACTTCTATCTACTACGGAAAGTCAAACACAAAGTAAGTGCTTATTTTCTCATTTTACTTGTATAGTTTCAAATTGTATGGTGATATCTTTTTTTAATATACATATTTAGATAGGAAATTACATTTTAAAAAATCAATTGAATAAAAATTGTTTGCTAAGTAAAATCATTACAATTTGGTTTATACATTTTTATTCCGTGTTAAAAATAACAGCACTGCAGTGCTGACGGCCTGGGGGCTGCTGGAAGGTTGGATTTTTCGACGCACGGGCCCTACGCCCCCCGGTTAATCCGCCACTGTATATTTCACGTGACTTCTTTCGTGGGGTGGGGGGAGTCGGGCACGGGCCCTATGGGACCCCGCTAAATCCGCCACTACATTTTCAAGACTTTTTCTTTGTTAACCATTAATTTTAGGACGCACAGGCCCTACGCCCCCCCCCCCCGGTTAAACCGCCACTGTATTTTTCATGTGACTTCTTTCTTTTTTTCTGTTTCTCTTCGCAAATGTTAATAATGTTAACAAGCGTCCATATTTGACCTCTCGGCGCATTAATTTCTAAAGCATTTCTTAAACTTATATTGGAGTACTCGCGCCTTAAGTTTTTCACTGATGTTCAACATTAAAATGATATTTATGGGGGAGATCCTAACCTTTTAAATGCAGTTTTGTTGAATCAATGATGAACTATTTTTCTCGCGCAGCTAAAGCCCCAGGCCAAATTAATTTCGGCTATTTATCTCAGAATTAGAATGTTAATATTCTTATCTGGTTCCATTCTGCAGTTTAATTTTAAAATTCAGCAACAATCTACTACGTCGTGAGGCGAAAAGCGAAGATCAAGATAAGCCTGTGAATAAACGCAGTCTAATCATGACATTCAATGTTTGCTAACTTACTTAAAACTGATGTATAATCGTTCAGACTCAGATGATACCATAAGTTCATTTCGGATATACACTATTTGTAAACTGTTGGTGTTACAAATGTTACAAAAAAGAGACTAATTAGGAACCTTATGACCGACCGTTGTTCTTAAACATTTGAACTATTATCTATTATCGTATTTCTACATTTGGTATTGATATTCTGAAATGTTCACCAGCCTTTTAAGCCTTTCCCATATAGACTGTCGAAACAAAGGGTATCATATTGCAAGAACGGGAGAGAACTTGATAATTGCATCTATAAGCTGTACACATAACGAACGTCGTATGTATCTGGGTGTAGATGAAGCACGTTTGGTTTGTTCGATAGATGTCTACAGCTCATTTCTTAACTTTTCAGAATCTCAAAATGAAGACCGTCGCTGTTTTTGCCCTTGCCCTTATCTGTGTGTTCGGCGTTGCTTTCGCCCAGTTCGGTTTTGGTGGTGGTCCTGCTGCTTCGGGGGGTGGTATCGGATCCGGAGGAAGTAAGTTTGAATCGTTACAGACAGATTATCAGACTTATTCCTCTTAATCTTGATTTCCTCCAATTGGTACCACTTATTTAATCACTTCACAAACATTGACTCTTTAACCGCCAATGGCAATATTGAGGTTTTTGCAAACAAAAGAGATTCATAAAAGTAAACTCGTAGCGAGCTTTCTCACCTGAAATCAGAATTGGTTGCCTTTAAATTATCCAATAATTTATAGTCTCTTATTACATGAAAAATAGGGTTGCTCGATAATGATAGCAAATATGATTTAATTTTCACATAATAAAATATTAAAGGTTTATGTGTTTTAGCATGATCGCATAAGACAGTGCACGATTTCAATCTGATCTGAATTATCTTTCGTTAAAAACAGATTTTCCAATAATCCACGAAACATCACTTTAAACTCCAAATAATGGTTTTGTTTTTCTTTCATTTTTACAGTTTTGGGTCTCCTCGGACTTTTCTTCTTCTTGATGCTGTTCAGAAGTAACAGCTCTTCCTCCGGTGCTACCGGATCCACAACCATTATCTACGGAAACTTCTCTAAATAGATGGTAAGTTAGTTCAATTATGTTGGATTCACAGGAACCTATAGATGGAAACCGTCCGTATATGGAACGTTTTGACATACATAAACAGACAACGTATAAGTCCGATCGTTGCTTGATATCCGTCCGAATGTTCAATGTTATCCAATCAAATATCAGGATTCATTAGCGTCTGCCAGTTGTCTATGTTACATAATCAACATGTGCCAAGTCTAGAACGTTGAAAACTCCGAACTTCTACAATTGCTTCCCAGCAAATAACGACTTCATGTCGCTTCCCCTCCCGATTTAAATACGGTTTGTCGCCATTGAAACATTCATGACACTCCTATTGAAGTCATAGATTCACGACCTTTCTGCACACATTTGGGAGTTAGTTCGGTATTCGACTTCGGTGGAGACATTTCGCCGCGGTTTTATTGCTTTTTCTAAGACCAATTCTGACAATAAAATCATGCATGAGATTGCAATCATTTGGACTTATGCTTTTTCACGTCTACTAAAAATGCTTTTCGTTTCAAGACTATCGTAAAGTCTAACACATGAATATTCTTAAAGTATGTTAAGGTATAACCGTTAAACCTCGGTGGCTCGAACTCGCAGGGCCCCCTCTCAATAGTTCGATATATGCAAAGTTCACATTCGACTCATCGAGGTTTAACCGTATTTCTAAATGTGATTATATTTGCAGACAATTTATGTTTTGATATGAATATTAGTTTGTTACCTTGTGGTTTTTGAAATAGCTTTCGTTGTTTAATATTCTCGACCGACCAACCGTTTACCATTTGCATTTTATTTTGCAGATATCCTAGCACAACTATGAACCAGAACATGAAATAATAACACAATATAATCCTAGAACGACACGCCTTTAAAGAAGATCATATAGCTGTCAGTTGCCGTCCTGTAGCCTTTTGTTGTCAATGTGAATTTCCGCCGTATTTCTGTTGTATACATGCATTTGTAATTTATTAAAATGTTGTTGAATTTAAACAAAAATAGTTGTTGTGTTCATGTATATGTTTTTAAACGCTATCGTTGTAATGTTTTCCTTTATCCCTTTCTTACATTCAATACATCTGCAGACGACTTTGAAAACACAGAACATCTCTTTTAATGAAGGTAAAATTACTGAAAAAAAAATTGAAACCATTGAGAAAAAATGGGAAATTGCTCATTATGAGCATTTTTCCCCTTCTATCACAATGTTTATTAACAACCGTCCGCCATAGAGGCGTCAGAAAGCGTCTGGATGTGCAAAGGGTTCACATCAGTTGCCAACCCTTACGTAGTACATTACTTACACCTGCCTTTGTGAGCGATTTATATCAAGATTACCCAGTACGTTCGTGCCGTACACTATTTGTCTATATTGCGCAAAACTTTAGGTTATTGCATCTATATGGGAACATATTGTGTTGGACGACTTCCTCCGGCTGAGTTGCCCGAGCTTGCGAGGGCAGAACACCGCCGAAGGAACGAGTCCAAATACAATAGATTCCCATAACCATGCAATAACCTTTTCATTGTATCATTTGATATTGGGTGTTTAAACTTAGTCGTTTTGTTTGTTTTAAACACAAATAATTGACGAGCCGCCATTGTTGTTCCCAATTTGGTTTCGACTCGTGATTGAATCGTCGCCAAAATGATGTGTAACGCTTTTTCTAACAGTGTTTTTCATTAAGAACTCGTGTATTAGCTTATTCTGGTATTTACTCCTGGATATTTGTGTTCTTTATTACGATTTAGATGTTCCTTTTGACCTCGCAGTATGTTCAGTAAAGCGAACACACGTCTTCTACACTGCGTTCATAAACTTCACATCGGAGGATGAAGACCTACCTTTAAAGAATCATTTGCTTATTCATCCTAGCAGTTATGAATCCCTCTCTTTTTTACATGTGTTATTGAGATACACTTATGATAGATCGTCAACGACAATCAAAACAACTTGATAGGGTATACGCCCTTACAATCGAGCATTATTATTGACCTACTCGTCACATTATTACGTCAGAAACTACGTAGTTTTTTACAAACACAGCTAACGCTATACATAGCCCAGATTGAGTTTTGTGTATGTCTATCGATTTTTCATTACGTATACCATCTAATAATATGAGTATAGGTACTACCTATTTCGGGTAAACATCTATTAACTTTTGTGATCGGTAAATAATCCCCCGTGAACAGCACGATCAGTTATTCACGAGTCCTAAGCAAAGAAAATAAAAATCATCATCAGATTAAGCATATATTTAACTTTAAAATATGGCCAAGATTTTAAATCCATGAAATTATGATGCCAGGTATAACAAATAATCAACTTGCCCTTCATAAAGTACTTCAATTGAAATGATTCCATAATTTACGGAACTACATTTGTGAAGAGTCAAACTATCCTTTCCTATCATTTCTGTCGTTTTCCATTTAATTATTTATTCATCATTTGCGTTACGCTAATAGAATGAGGTCTAATTATGACGTCATATTAGAGGAATTTGGATTTGTAACCTCCGGAAAGTCAGAGAACCTGATGAGTTTTTATTTGAACTCGACGAGTGTTATTAAACGCAAATGATCTCACATAAAATTACTTGTGCTCGTTTCTTTATCGAGTACGCTTTATCATATTTAATTATTTCCTCTAGAAGTTTTTTTTGTTTCGAAATTTTCTTTTCATCCAATCAAAACAAACGTGACTGCATCGAAAAATCTACTCCGGGACACAATTGTTGGATAGACGATATAGCAAACGATAAAGCAAAGTACATACACACTACCTATTGACGGGAAACATCGCCGGTTTCGCCGTCGATTTGTTTACCCGTATACAAGATGTACCAAACACTGTTTCACGAACAGTATAAGCACAGTTTTTTCCTAGGACTATCAGAAACTGGAACCCCTTCCTCCGGACCTTGCGCACATCACGTCTGTATACTGATTCAAGTTACGTCTGCAGTCATACACAGTCTAAACCAACACCGACGTTTCTTATTTCATTTTTTGCTCAAATGGATTTTAGCGTGAGTTATGAAGTAAACGGTTCAGTGATTAGAAATAAGAATAAACACCGGGACTAAACCCTTTCTCGCATACAGCAGTGTTTTATTTTGAAATTCTATCAATGATTCCTTTCATGTTTACTTTTTCAAAAAACAATGAGTCCTACAATGTAATCAAAGCACTGAAGGTTGGAGAAGTAGGGAAAATGTGAACAGAAATAACAATTGCAGGTTAATTATGTTTATGTATTTATTGTTAAGAAGTTTAAAGATCATATCAAAAAAAGTAAATATTATGATACAGCCAATTTAAAAACAGGAGGACCTTGTTGGCACTATATCGCTCACCTGAGTACAAGAGCTCACACGTATACACATTTAAGACATGAAGAATCAATGGATAGTTTGACAGCAGGTTTAGGCAGAATATTTTGAAGTTTCTGCCTTATTATATTGAGAAATATGTTAAACCAACTTCCATCAAGTAGAAATAACTCTCTAAACCATGTACTACTAGACCGGAAAAGGTATCCAAGGTCAATGTCTGCCCGTTTTCCGGCCGGGCTCTGAGCGCTCGCCTTATATGTGCATTTGCCAGGCATCTACCGATTAATGTGCGATCAGTTTGCGATGAGGTTTTAAGTCCGAGTATAAAGTAACTCGATGCCCGCAAGGAGTACGGAAGGGTTTTGGCCGAATATGCTTAGAAATCTACTCGCAAACCTATCGCAAGGTAATTGTGACTGGGGTTTAAATGATACTAGGTAGTCTGCATTTTTAATTCATAAAAATGCTTTTGAAAACAATATAAATCTGCAGCAGAAGACTTTTGAAAACATAAAAGTTGACATCCATATCTCTTTGTGCAGACATAAGCACATTCCTGTAAGCATTTTCTTCGCCATTGATGATCTTCAGTCGGACTTCACGAGGCCAAAAGTTAAAATT
The DNA here is from genome assembly GCA_031761405.1 of Serripes groenlandicus. Classification (NCBI taxonomy): domain Eukaryota; kingdom Metazoa; phylum Mollusca; class Bivalvia; order Cardiida; family Cardiidae; genus Serripes; species Serripes groenlandicus. Next base: position 37,192,756 of record JASEVX010000002.1, read on the forward strand.
CTTTCTTTGAACTCGCAACTTGTCACCAAAGATGTGATCGCTATCCAACAAATTGTGTGGACATTCGGATCGCTTGACTTCCTTAATCAAGTAGTCAATGGATGACTGGTCGGTAAGATAAGGGTGATACACCACCTCATTTGGGTCTGCTACGGGCCACTGCATTTGTCGCGCGTATTTCTTTGTTTAAGCCGAGCCCCGGAAGCTCAGTCGGTAGCGACGCGGGCTGTTAATCCAGGGGTTGTGAGTTAGAATCCCAGCTCGGCCAACATTATTTCCGACGTTTGACAAAATTCTCTCTGACATGCGACATTCTTCTTTCACAAATGGGCTGTTGAACAATCTATGTGGAATACTAAAATGCGTTGTTTGGTGTTAACAGCAACTGGCAGGCTGCCAACTCCGAAAAAATGGTTTTACTATTATGACCTTCTATTTTCTAAAGCCTCAGGCCAAAAACAAAATAAATTCAAATTTTAATTAGCCTTGGCCAAATTTAACGAGTATAGGACTCGGGATGACCAGCAAAATGAAACACTGATACAGGCGCCTCTTGATGCCTCGGTCTCAGACGACTTGTGAAGTTTAATATAATATAGCCTAGTCCTAGTTTGCGATAAAGGGATAAGGAACTCATGTATCATTGCCGTGACTTAACTTAGATACCGTTGAAAACGGCGTTAAAGTCTTCCTAGCTAACCCAAATGTCAATGAACGGTTTACACGGGGTCTTTCCGACGTTTTGACAAAAATACTGATTAATATTACCCATAAGTGTATACTTTGATATTGTTCCTTCTATTTTCTATTTGGTAAAAGTATTCAATGTCAGTTGATATTGCACGGGTTGATATTGCACGCATTGATATTGGACTCAGATCTTTTTCACGCGCTGCTTAGGACGGAACTTTTTCCATAAAGTAACGTTACAAAGCGCTCTCATCCAACCTTTGATGATTTATTCTAGAGACCAGCTAACTTCTACTTCTACTTTGTTACTGTCAGGGCTTAGTGTATCGCAAGGCAAGTGAAGCCATCAAAATGGTAAAAACGACTAATTAGGCATATTTACAAATAAAAATGAAATAAAAAACCCATCTGTGTTGGTTAAGGCTGTGTATCAATGCAGACGGGACTTGAATCAGTCCACACAGTCGCGATCTGCGCAAGGTCCGCAGGAGGGGGGGGGGGGGGGGGGGGGGTCAAGTCTCTGATAGTCCTATGAAATAACTGTGCCTATACTGTTCGTAGTACATTGTTTCGTACATCTTATAGATGACACGTAGTGAAAAATCGACAGACATACAATTCTTAATGTAAAAAACTGTTAGAAAAAGCGTAACACATCATTTTGTCGACGATTCAATTTCGAATCGACAACAATGGCCGCTCGTAAATTATATTTTCCACGAGCCTAGCAACCATCGGAAAGGAGAGTATAACTGCGCGATATATCGTTAGTATTTATTTATTTAAACAATCCAAAACGAGTGTTAATTTTCTAAATGGCGACTTGTTTAAAACAAACAAAACGGCAAATTTTAAATAGCCAATTTCAAAATATACAATCAAAAGGTTATTGCATGAATATGGAAACATATTGTGTTGGGACTCGTATCCAAACAATGTCAAAGACGTACAGAAACTAAAGTATATCATGTACATACGTTTCTATATTTCATCGTGTATAGTTTGGTAAAGAAAGGAAATTAAACATATCAACATACATACAATACATATATATCAAAGCACATCATTGTTGCGTTTATGAAAAGAAAAGGTAATACATTTACAAAGGTTGATAAGGTCACCTTTATTATTGGTTAATAAAAGCTCAACTAACTTTAACATATTTGGGGTTTTCCAATATTTTTTTTTTACAAATTTGAATCTAATATCTAAATAGTATGGACATTGTAGGATAAAATGGAATTCATCTTCCATTTCGCCCATTTGGCAGTACGTGCATAACGTTCATGTCGATCTACCTTTTCACCTGCAAACCTACCGGTATCTATTCGTAATTTATGGACTGATGTTCGAATTCTGGCGAGACCAACGCATAAATTTCTACTAATACTTAAGTTTAGATAGTTTTCCAGACCAAAATCTGATTTTAAATGCATATATAATGTACTAAGAGTGCGCCAAGTCTCAGTATCTTGATACCATTTTTGTAAAAATGTGTCGATTAACCTTTATTTAAATATATTAGTAAAATGTTTAGCGTTCACTGAGCACGGGTTGTCCCAAACGTAAGCAAAGCCACGGCTACTTAAAATATTACGTAGTTTAGTGAACCAAATATTTTTTTCGAGCATGGCATCCTGAGCAATTGACGATAGTATTAGATTATCGGTATGTATAAGTTTAAACCAGTATTGTAAAATTATTACATAGCGATTAATATAAAAAGGATATCTACCTATCTCCCCGTACACTGCCGCGTTACATGTAGATTGTCTTACCTCAAGAATCGTTTTACAAAATTTTAAATGTAGTTTTTCCAGAGTGTTTGCATTTGTAAACCCAGAGACTTCGCAACCATAATAGAATATAGGGGTAACAAAAGCATCGAATAACTGTAGCGCTACTTTTGGAGATGTGTTATAACGTTTCAGGTTTGAAAGTAAAACATTCATAGCTTTAAGACCTTTCCCGTACAACATCTGGTTTAATATTAAGTGTGAAAGAACCCGTGAAATTAAAAGTACATCCTACGTAATTAAAATCGTTGACTATTTCAATTGGGTTATCTGTTCATTGGATTTTAATTTACCACGTTTTCTAAAAACCACGATCTTGGTCTTGTCTGTAGTCACGTCGAGTTTCCAGTTATCGCAGTACTGGTTTAAATTATTTAATGAGCGTTGTAAATCAATCTCATTTTCGGCGACAATTATCATATCATCAGCAAATAACAGTGATTATACACGAGTCTTGGATAGATAGACCACTATCAAAATTGGATTGTAAGGACATCTCAAGGTCTTCGATAAAGAGACTGAATAATATTGGTGAAATTGTCTCCTCTTGCCTAAGGCCCACCGCTATATCAAAGTACTCTGAGTATTCGTTACAGTGTCGCACGCACGATTTAACAGACCTATACATCGAACGAATAATGCGCAAAAGTTTACCATCTACTACCATATTGAACAATTTAAGCCACAGCCCATTCCTATAAATACTATCAAAACATTTACGAAAGTCAACGAACGCGGCATATAAACGATTACCTTTACTCAAATATTTCTGTACCAAACAGTGGAGTATAATATTGGATCGACAGTTGATCGCCGTTTACGAAACCCGAATTGAGCGTCTGATAATTTCCCGTACTCTGAACTCCATTCAGTTAGACGTGTATTTAATATGCTCGTGAATAACTTGCCGAAATTGCTGAGAAGGGTGATGCCTCTATAATTATTAACGTCTGATCTTGATCCTTTCTTGTGGATCGGTACTATAATACCTTTCGTCCATGATTCAGGAAATGAGCCTGTATTTAATATTATGTTAAAGACTTCAGTAATATGGCCCGCTAATATGTCACATGACTCTAAAAAATACTCGTTAAGAAGTCCATCACTTCCACATGATTTGTTATTCTTCAGTGACTTGATACAAGTGAGTATACCTCCGTGTAAGTGATTGGACGGTCCAATTCCTCATAGGAAGGGGTTAGATTGCTAAAATCGTGGGAAACACAAAAATCTTCAGCCAATGTATTTCCTGTAGACGATACGTCTGCTTGAAACACACCGGTAAAATATTGTTTAAACTCTCCCTGTGAAATGTTGCGATCAACAGGATTAGTCTGAGATTTAAAAAATCTCCAGAATTGGCGAGGGTTACTTTTCTTTAGATTTTCGAATGCTGCAGATTGGTTGTATGTATATACGACGCCGCTGGTTTATTTTCAACAAACCCTTATAATTTCTACGTTCCTTAATTAATAACTGGTGGTTCGTAGCTGATTTATCCATGTTATAATTACGTAAAGTAGTGTGATAGTTGTGTCGAGCCGATTTACACTCATTATCAAACCATTTCTTGTCTAAATGTTTGTATCGGTCCTCGAAACAATTTGATATACGTGACATTTTCTTAAAAAGAGGATCTGCTACATTCGTGATTATGTTGGGAAAGGAAGTAATTAAAGAATCTGTATTATTGTATGATTGGCTATTAGGCCTGATCTAAATGCCTCCTTATGCACACTGCCCCAGCTTAAACGTTCACGCACGTAGCAACGTTCATGATCTGGTTGCACTATACTGTTGAAATTTAGGTAAAAGCGTATCGGGGCATGATCGCTATATTCATTAAAATCTCCTACAGCAAAATGCGACAACAATGAAAATGAAGATTCGTTAGTGAGCACATAATTACGGAATACCGTTAGGGCCATCGCCTATGAATGTGTTGGTCAGAAACGCGATACTCGACAGTACGATGATGATTACACGACAACGCGACAGTACGATGGTGAAAACGCGACAGTACGATGGTGAAAACACGATAATACGACAGTACGATGATGATAATGCGATATACTATCGTGTTTTCACCATCGTACTGTCGCGTTTTCACCATCGTAATATCGTAGTATCGTACTGTCGCGTTATCACCATAGTACCGTCGTGTTATCATCATCGTACCGTCGCATTATCACCATCGTACCGTCGTGTTATCACCATCGTACCGTCGTGTTATCATCATCGTACCGTCGTGTTATCATCATCGTACCGTCGCGTTATCACCATCGTACCGTCGCGTTATCACCATCGTACCGTCGTGTTATCACCATCGTACCGTCGTGTCTTCACCATCGTACCGTCGCGTTATCACTATCGTACCGTCGTGTTATCATCATCGTACTGTCGTACTATCGCCTTCCGGTGCGCATGTGCATGCTCAAAAATAGGAGATCTTCAAGTACAGCAGTACAAATGGACGAGTTTTACAAACTCCGATTACTAAGAACATTGCAAGTATGTATATATACACATGTTATTTTGGCTATTTTAAAAATGGACATAAGCGATAAGCGACGATCCTCATCAGCATATTTGACATAGATCTTCTCTGTTCGCTATTTAGATCTGCAAGCATCATAGAAATCCCCGAGAAAGGCAAACTATACCAAGTGTTACATTTGACGGTAGTTCATTTATAAACAGCATATATATACGCTGTATATTTCAAGTTATAAACTACTGATTTATTTTACATCGATTGCGAAACAAGTTTTTATGTTGTATGAGCCATTCCACGAGAAAACTAACATTACGGACTTTGCGTAATGTATCGACCCAGATCAGGCTAATCCGGGCCGACACATTCCCTCTAAGGGTGATAGAGGTATAGATTGTATAAACTCGTCCATTTATACTGCTGTACTTGAAGATCTTCTATTTTTGAGCATACACATGCGCACCGGAAGCCGATAGTACGACAGTGCGATGATGACAACACGATGGTACGATGGTGAAGACACGACGGTACGATGGTGATAACACGACGGTACGATGATGATAACGCGACGGTACGATGATGATAACACGACGGTACGATGGTGATAACACGACGGTACGATGGTGATAACGCGACGGTACGATGGTGATAACGCGACGGTACGATGATGATAACGCGACGGTACGATGATGATAACACGACGGTACGATGGTGATAACACGACGGTACGATAGTGATAACGCGACGGTACGATGGTGATAACGCGACGGTACGATGATGATAACACGACGGTACGATGGTGATAACGCGACAGTACGATACATCGATATTACGATGGTGAAAACGCGACAGTACGATGGTGAAAACACGATAATATATCGCATTATCATCATCGTACTGTCGTATTATCGTGTTTTCACCATCGTACTGTCGCGTTTTCACCATTGTACTGTCGCGTTGTCGTGTTATCATCATCGTACGTTCGAGTATCGCGTTTCAGATCAACACATTCATAGGCGATGGCCCTAACGGTATTCCGTACATAATCTATAGTACTAGCACCCTGGCTACTCGTGTAAGTGAACCTACCAACTGCAAAATCGTCATACAACCGTCCGTTCACAATGCGCAATGTGTTTGCCTTACATAATTCTATTAATTTATTCCCATAAGAGTTACTGCCCTTATCTTGGGAATATCTCATTAATGGTTTGTCAGGGACATACTCGTTGATATCGGTTTTAAAGGTACATACAATGAAATCATTTTTACATGCAGTACGGGCATTAAAATCGCCAGAAAGAATAACTTTTCCCTTGTTTTCAAAGTATGTTATATCATTTTGTAAATTTTCAAAAAGATCGCAATCAAACAACCTTACAATGTGCGATGATGATAACACGACGGTACGATGGTGATAACGCGACGGTACGATGGTGAAGACACGACGGTACGATGGTGATAACACGACGGTACGATGATGATAACGCGACGGTACGATGATGATAACACGACGGTACGATGGTGATAACACGACGGTACGATGGTGATAACGCGACGGTAAATTTTCAAAAAGATCGCAATCAAACAACCTTACAATCGGCGAATTTTCGGGCCATATGTACACGGCACAAAAAAATACATAAATTTTATCCAAACCAATGAATTATGTTCATTTTTAACAATTGAAACCCCTCTGCTAATATCGTCTCTACAATAGATTACTATACCCCCACTGTTACATCTAGCTCTTTTGTGCCTATATTTTCTATACAGATTATAACTTGTGTATCCATCTAGGTTCAAATTACTGTCCTTACTTGCCCATGACTCAGTCAGAATGATGATATGGTTTTCTGTTATCAATTTGTGGAAATCTTCATCAGAACGTTTGTTGCAGGTTAAACCATGACAATTCCACACTAAGCACTTATCAATTTGTGGAAATCTTCATCAGAACGTTTGTTGCAGGTTAAACCATGACAATTCCACACTAAGCAAGTGCTTAGTGTGGAATTGTCATGGTTTAGTTTGGAATTGTCATGGTTTAACCTGCAACAAACGTTCTGATGAAGATTTCCACAAATTGATAACAGAAAACCATATGAACGAAAGTACCTTCTATCGACATTTCGGAATATTTCGTTTTTTTTCGTTTCGGTAATTGTCAGTGATATTGCGATTATTTTCTGTCACAATAACACTGACCATTTAGCAGCGAAAAAACCCGAATCATTCCGAAATGTTTCCTGGAAAAATAATCGTGATAGAAGGTACTTTCGTTTTTGGTCCAGGTTGTTGTCCTTTTGGCGAATTCGCAAATATTTCATAGGAATTAACATACGTAGGGCGAACAAATTCACGTTATTTTGGTATCGTTCGATAGAGAAAAGCATTATTGATTGAGTCCGTAGTTTCAATTCATATTTTTGTTCGAATACCTCGAACAAAATTAGTTGAAGCGAGGCGACCCAGAAAACTGTGTCCACCCTTGTTAATATCTATGCATATATAGTGTAATATCTATTTTTAGAGGAGCAAGTCCCTGTGATTGATGCAATAACCTATAATATTGCAAGGTTACAGACGACCATTTAGATACACACTGTTACGTCACCGACAACGTCTACCCGGAAGTCCATGCGCCATATTGCGTCTTAGATCGACGGTATAAATAAGCGTACAGGACAGTCTATCGTCACTTCTATTTATATCGGAAAGTCAAACACAAAGTAAGTGCCTCTTTTCACCTTTTACTTGTATAATTTTAAATTGTATGGTGATATATTTTTTAAATATACATATTTAAATATGAAATTAAATTTGAAAGAATCAATTGAATGACAATTATTTACTATGAACAAATAAAAATCATTACAGTTTGGTTTATACATTTTTATTCCGTGTTATAAAAAAAAACATGGTCAGAAAAGGGAGATTTGTAAAATGTTCAATAATGTCACTTTTACATATTATATGCATCAACTGGTGTCACATAATCCTTTCTAATTAAAACAGGATTTCTTTTCTTACGGGCTATCAGATAACTATAAAACAAATTTCTCACAATTTTAAATAACTAAGGAGCGAAATTTAAAATCGGCTATTTTTCTCATAATTAGAATGTAAATATTCTTATTTGGTTCCATTTTGCAGTTTAATTTTAAAATTCAGCAAAAATCTACTACGTCGTGAGGCGAAAAGCGAAGATCAAGATAAGACTGTGAATAAACGCAGTCTAATCATGACATTCAATGTTTGCTAACTTACTAAAAACTTATGTAAAATCGTTCAGACTCAGATGATTCCATAAGTTCATTTCGGATATACACTGTTTGTAAGCTGTTGGTGTTACAATGTTTTATACAAAAAAGAGACTAATTTGGAACTTCATTACTGACAGTTGTTCTTAAACATTTGAAACTATTATCTATTATCGTATTTCTACATTTGGTATTGATATTCTGAAATGTTCACCAGCTCTTTAAGCCTTTCCCATATAGACTGTCGAAACGAAGTGTATCATATTGCAAGAACGGGAGAGAAATTGATAATTGCATGTAGAAGCTGTACACATAACGAAAGTCGTCTGTATGTGAGTGAAGAAGGAGCACGTTTGGTTTGTTCGATAGATGTATAAAGCTTACTTCTTAACTTTTCAGAATCTCAAAATGAAGACCGTCGCTGTTTTTGCCCTTGCACTTATCTGTGTGTTCGGCGTTGCTCTGGCCCAGGTCGGTTTTGGTGGTGGTCCTGCTGCTTCGGGTGGAATCGGATCCGGTGGAAGTAAGTTCTAATCGTTACAGACAGATTATCAGACTCATTCGTTTTTATCTTGATTTCCTCCAATCGGTACCTCTTATTTAATCACTTCACAAACATTGACTCTTTAACCGCTAATGACAATATTGAGGTTTTTGCCAACAAAAGAGATTCATAAAAGTAACTCGTTGCGAACAAATATGATTTAATTCTCACATAGTAAAGTAGTAAAAGTTTAAGTGATTTATATATGACCGCATCAGACAGTGCCGAATTTCAATCCGATCTGAATTGTCTTTCGTTAAAAACAGATTTTCCAATAATCCACGAAACATCAATTTAAACTTGAAATAATGGTTTTGTTTTTCTTTCATCTTTACAGTTTTGGGTCTCCTCGGACTTTTCTTCTTCTTGATGTTGTTCAAAAATAACAGCTCTTCCACCGGTGCTACCGGATCCACAACCATTATCTACGGAAACTTCTCTAAATAGATGGTAAGTAAGTTCAATTATGTTGGATTCACAGGAACCTACATATGGAAACGGTCCGTATATGGAATGTGTTGATATAAATAAAAAGACAACGTATAAGTCCGATCGTTGCTTGATATCCGTACGAATGTTCAATTTTATCCAATAAAATATCAGGATTCATTAGCGTTTGCCAGTTGTCTAATTTCCATAATCAACATGAGACAAGTCTAGACCGCTGAAAACCCCGAACTTCGAAAATTGCTTCGCAGCAAATAACGACTTCATGTCGCTTCCCCTCCCGATTTAAATAAGGTCTGCCATTGGAACATTTATGACACTGCTATTGAAGTCATAGATTCACGAACTTTCTGCATACATTTGGGAGTTAGTTCGGTAGTCGACTTCGCTGTAGAATATAACACGGTTTAATCGCAGGCGGTTGAGTCTATTTTCACGTTTGTAAATAAAGTACGTCAGATGTTCAGACCATTTGTGTAATAATTTACAATGCCCAAGGCTCTTGTACAAACTGACAATATTTAAACGTTATCGAGACTTATAACATCTTCCTGGTCGATAAACAATGTTAAGTTTCACGAAAAGAATCAGTTAACGTATATAATTTATACAAACATGAGTGATTTGGGTCTTATAAGGTCTACTACTGATTAATTTTGAAACCAATTCTGACAATAAAAACAAGCATGAGAGTGCGATCTTTTGGACTTTTGCTCTTCCCCGTCTACTAAAAATGGTTTTTGTTTCAAGATTATCGTAAAAGTTTTGATTGATCGAACATAACGGTCATGCTAAGGGACTGTTAAGTCTAAGAAATGAATATGCTTAAAGTATTTTAAGGTATAACAGTCAAACCTCGGTGGCTCGAACTCGCAGGGCCAACACTAAATAGTTCGTCCTATCCAAAAGTCATGTTCATCGAGGTTTAACTGTATTTCTAAATGTGATTATATTTGCAGAACATTTATGTTTTAATATGATATTAGTTTGTTATCTTGTGGTTTTTGAAAGAGTTTTCTTTGTTTGATATTCGTGACCAACCAACGTTTACCATTCATATTTTATTTTGCAGATATCCTAGCACAACTATGAACGAGAACATGAAATAATAACACAATATAATCCTAGAACGACACGCCCTTTAAAGAAGATCATATAGCCGCCAGTCGCCATCGTGTAGCCTGCACACACGTGCCTTTTGTTGTCAATGTGAATTTCCGCCGTATTTCTGTTGTATACATGCACTTGTAATTTATTAAAATGTTGTTGAATTTAAACAATATAGTTGTTGTGTTCATGTATATGTTTTTAAACGCTATGGTTGTAATCTTGACCTAACGGCTGGATTAAGGTTGTTTTTTTAATTTTCCTTTATCCATTTCCTACATTCAATACAACTGCATCAGACGATTTTGAAAACACCCAGACAAAAACACAGAACATCTCTTTTTAATGAAGGTAAAATTCATGACAAAAATAGAAACCATTGAAAAAAAAGGAGAAATCGCTCATTGTGAGCATTTTTTCCTTCTATAACAATGTTTATTAAAAGCCGTCTGCCATAGAGGCGTCATAAAGCGTCTGGATGTGGTAAAGGGTTCACATCAGTTGCCAATTCTTACGTAGTACATTACTTACACCTGCCTTTGTGAACGATTTATATCAAGATGACACTACGTTCGTGCCGTACACTTTTTGTCTATATTGCGCAATACTTTAGGTTATTGCTTCTATATCGGAAAATATTGTGTTGGACGACTTCCTTCGGCTGAGTTGCCCGAGCTTGCGAGGGAAGAACTCCGCCGAAGGAACGAGTCCAAACACAATAGATTTCCATAATCATGCAATAACCTTTTTATTGTATCATTTGATATTGGCTGTTTAAATTTGTCGTTCTGTTTGTTTTAAACACTTCACTATTTAAAAGAATTACACTCGTTTTGGATTGTTTAGATAAATAAACATTAACGATCTATCGCGAAATTATACTGTCTTAGCCCCTTGCTTGCATCACGATCAGTGATTTACGAGTACTACCGACCTAAGCAAGGAAATTAAAAAATCATCATCAGGTTAAGCATATATATTTAACTTTAAAATATGGCCAAGATTTTAAATCCATGAAATTATGGTGACAGGTACACACAATATTCAGGAATCCGCTGTGGTCGAGTGAAATAGACGAATAGAAAAAGACGACGAGTGTTATTAAACGCAAATGAGCTCACATAAAATTACTTGTACACGTTCCTTTATCGTATTATCATATCTAATTATTTCCTCTAGAAGTTCTTTTTGTTTCGATATTTTCTTTTCATCCAATCAAAACAAATGAGTATCGTGACTGCATCGAAAAATCCACCCTGGACACAATTTTTGGATAGACGGTATAGCAAACGGTAAAGCAAAGTTCATACACATTACCTTTTGACGGGAAAAAATAGCCGGCTTCGCCGTTGATTTGTTTACCAGTATAAAATATGTACATAGCACTGTACTACGAACAGTATAAGCACAGTTTTTTCCTAGGACTATCAGAAACTGGAACCCCTTCCTCCGGACTTTGCGCAGATCATGTCTGTAGACTGATTCAAGTTACGTCTGCAGTCATACACAGCCTAAACAACACAGACGTTTCTTATTTCATTTTTAGCTCAAATGGCTTTTAGCGTGAGTTATGAAGTAAACGGTTCAGTGATTAGAAATAAGAATAAACACCGGGACTAAACCCTTTCTCACATACAGCAATGAAATTTCTATCAATGATTCCTTTCATGTTTATTTTTTCAAAAAACAATGAGTCCTACAATGTGATCAAAGCACTGGAGGTTGGAGAAGTAGGGAAAATGTGAAAGGAAATAACAATTGCAGCTTATGTTTATGTATTTATTGTTAAGAAGTTGAAAGATCATATCAAAAATAGTAAATATTATGAAACTGACAATTTTAAAACAGGAGGACCTTGTTGGCACTGTATCGCTTACCTGAATGCAAGAGCTTCCACGTATACACCTTTAAGACATGAAGAATCAAAGGAAAATTTGACAGCAGGTTTAGGCAGAATATTTTGAAGTTTCTGCCTTATTATATTGAGAAATATGTCAATGTTAAATTAACTTCCATCAAGTAGAAATAACTCTCTAAACCATGTACTACTAGACAGGGAAAAAGTGTTTGAAAAATGCAAAACTCATCAAGACAATTATTCTGACAAAGACTCAAAATGCAAACCCAAGTGTTATCAAGATTTCCCTTTATTTGCCCTAGTGACCTTTTTCTGTTTACCCGATATGACTTGGCCTAGATCTCGTAAAGATAAACATTATGACCAAATTTAAAAAAAAATGGATTCTACAGTGTTGACAAGATTTTCCTTCAATTTGGCCGAATGACCTAGTTTTTGAATAGACATGACCAATATTCAAACTAGGCCTACATATCATCAAGCCACACAATCTGATACAGTTTAACATGCGCAAGTTGAAAATGCAGCCTCCAGAATATTAACAAGACTTCCCTTCAATTTGGCCTAGCGACATAGTTTCTGACCCAATATACCCATCTTCGAACTTGACTTAGATATCATTTAGACAAACACTCTTACGAGAATGCCGTTGATACCTCCAAAGCGCTTGTGGGCACCTGCACAGCGCGATCGGGTAGCCCGGTTGAGGGAGAGGTTGGCGTTTGCACGCTACTGCTACAATTTAGTTATTGGTGCATTATTGGCTGAAGAGGAGAGACATGGTCTCATTCACTTCACTGCCACTCTTCCTCTCGTGTCGGTACTGCACTCTCCTTCTCATTCAGTCCTCCCGTCTTTTCTAGGGCATCTTGTAGTACGTTACCCTGACACTTTTGTGATACATTGTGTGTTAAATTATTACCTTCTGTGAAGAGCGCGACTGGATAATCTAATGAATGATGCGATCAGCCGGCTTATATAATATGCGAGCCACAGTGGGTGGTCGGCCAGACGCCGGCCTGTCCAAGGTCAATGTCTAACCGATTTCCGGCCGTGCCCTGAGCGCTCGCCCGATATGTGCGATTCCCGGCCTAATATTTGCCAGGCATTAACCGGTTAATGTGCGATCAGTTTGCGATGAGGTTTTTGGTCCGGGTGTAAAGTGACTCGATACCCGCGAGGAGTACCGAAGGGTTTTGGCTGAAATGACTAGAAATCTAACGCAAACTACTCACAAACCTATCGCAAGGTAATTGTGACTGGGGTTTAAGTGTTACTAGGTAGTCTTCATTTTTAATTCATAAATATGCTTTTGAAAACAATATAAATCTGCAGCAGAAGACTTTTGAAAACATAACTGTTTATATCCATATCTCTTTGTGCAGACATAAGCACATAAGCAGACATAAGCACATTCATGTAAGCATTTTCTTCGCCATTAATGATCTTCAGTCGGACTTCACGAGGGCAAAAGTTGAAATTCTTTCTTCGAGCTCGCAACTTGTCACCAAAAGTGTGATCGCTATCCAACGAATTGTGTGGACATTCGGATGGCTTGACTTCCAATATCAAGTAGTCAATGGTTGACTGGTCGGTAAGATAAGGGTGATACACCACCTCAATTGAGTCGGCTATGGGTCCTTCGGGCCCCCTCTAAATCCGCCACTGCATTTGTCACGCGTATTTCTTTGTTTAAACCGAGCCCCGGTAGCTCAGTCGGTAGCGTCGCGGGCTGTTAATCCAGGGGTTGTGAGTTAGAATCCCAGCTCGGCCAACATTATTTCCGACGTTTGACAAAAGTCTCTCTTACATGCGACATTCGTCTTTCACAAATGGGCTGTTTAACAATCTATGAGGAAAAGCAGCCAGTTGCTTGGAAAGTATTTTGTTTGGTGTACTGATGTGGGAAAACCAGGAAACGCATGCGTAGGTGAACTGGTCGGCGTGATAAGACTGAAAAATTGTTGAAAACGGCGTCAACCCCTAATCAATCATAATCAATTATTTACCATTTGTTTTCGTCTCACGGGCCCTGCGGGCACCCGGTTAATCCGCCACTGCATTTGGCTCGCGACTTCTTTGTACTATCCCGTTCCACTTCGCGATTGTTAATTAGCTTCCATAATTGACCTCTCGGCGCATTTATTTTTAAAGCATTTGCTAAACTTATATTGGAGTACTCTTGTCTTAAGTTGTTGACTAATGTTCCAAAAACATTATAATGATCTTTTTGGGCGAGATCTTGATGAATCCATGATGAACTATTTTTCTCGCTCAATCTCATAGTAAAATGCGTTGTTTGGTGTTAACAGCAACTGGCAGGCTGCCAACTCCAAAAAATGGTTTTACTACTATGACCAGGGGCTAAAGCCTAGGCCAAAAACAAAATAAATTCAATTTTCAATTAGTCCTGGCAAAATTTAATGAGTCTAGGAGCAGCAAAATGAAACACTGATACAGGCGATTCTTGATGCCTCGGCCTCAGACGAGTTGTGAAGTTTAATATAATATAGCCTAGTCCCAGTTTGCGGCAAAGGGATAAGGAATACATGTATCATTGCCGTGACTTAACTTAGATACCGTTGAAAACGGCGTTAAAGTCTTCCTAGCTAACCCAAATGTCAATGCACGGTTTACACGGTATTTCCGACGCTTTGACAAGATAACTGTTTAATATTACCCAGTAGTGTATACTTTCTATTTTCTATGTGGTAAAAGTATTCAATGTCAGTTGATTTTGCACGGGTTGATATTGCATGCATTGATATTGCACGGGTTGATATTGCATGCATTGATATTGCACTCAGATATTTTTCACGTGCTGCTTAGGACGGAACTATTTCCATACAGTAACGTTACAAAGCTCTCTCATCCAACCTTTGATGATTTAGAGACCAGCTAACTTCTACTTCTACTTTGTTACTGTCAGGGCTTAGTGCATCGCAGGCAAATGAAGCCATCAACATGGTAAAACGACTAATTTAGGCATATTTACAAATACAAATGAAATAAAAAAAAACTTCTGTGTTGGTTTAGGCTGTGTATCAATGCAGACGGGACTTGAATCAGTCAACAGACGCGATCTGCGCAAGGTGCGGAGGAAGGGGGTTCCAGTCTCTGATAGTCCTAGAAAAAACCTGTGCCTATACTGTTCGTTGTACATTGTTTGGTACATCTTTTATAGATGACACGTAGTGAAAATTCGATAGACATACACATCAAAGCGCCAATGGCACTGTAGTGGCGATCGTATGGAAAATCCTGCAAAGTAACATGCAGTATATCGGTGTAGGGCTTGCGATTTTCAATAATAGTGCACTCTGGTGCGAGTAAATTTGAGAATGTATCAACCCTGCATATTTTGACAGTAGAATAATGTGAGTTTGCCAGAATGTTGTCTTGGTGATTTTTTAGTTACGTTCTGAAACTGGTCATGATGTGTTCAAAATTAGGCCATTCCAAATTTATGAAAGATCTAGTTGGTACTCGATAGACTACCGTTTTAGCTCATTAGAACGGCTATTTGTAATCTAAATTGTTCGGGTAATCACATGTTCATCACCAGGTCGCTAGGCCATATTAAGATAAAATATTTTGTACACTTTAGAAATGACAAAATTATCAAGAAAGGAGAGAAAACAGTATCCATTAGTTTGGTGTTTGTTTCAATGATGTCCGATATTAAACAGGTCTGTTCAATTTAGTCCCTTCACATTGCATGATTGAGGGATTTCAGAGACATATTAACACAGTGTATTTATATGTCTCTGAGATTGTTAAACTGCTTCGAAAAATTTGAGTGAAATAACAAACACAAAACATGCACAAAAAGCACAATTTCACTATTTGCCAAACTGTTCAATTTATAGAAATATAGGCATATTATAATGCTCGATCTCCAAACTAAATTAGGCTACACTTTCAGCATTGATTGCTAATTGACTCTAGAACGTGCAGACGTGTATACATAACGTGTGTACACACTGACATCGTGTGTCCTTTAAACCTTTGTAAACCAGTCTTGTCATCTAGACGCTTTCATATATTTAAACAACTACAAAATAAAGCGTTTAAAATATTGAGA
The DNA here is from genome assembly GCA_031761405.1 of Serripes groenlandicus. Lineage (NCBI taxonomy): Eukaryota > Metazoa > Mollusca > Bivalvia > Cardiida > Cardiidae > Serripes > Serripes groenlandicus. Next base: position 37,209,039 of record JASEVX010000002.1, read on the forward strand.
TTTAAGAACACCAGTCTCGCGAGCTATTTATGGAACCTTTTGGAATTTCCAGATTTGAGAATCATCAGAGTCATTTGCAAAGCAGATATAACACGCAATGATATTTATTATCTGCCCAATCATGACGAAGATAATATTTACATATTTTAACTCAATGTAGATAATGTCTCGATAAAACAGAAATATTAGTAACAATCCGGTACCAAAGTAGCACTGACATAATTATTATTAATCGCGTCTCTGCATCAATGATGGAACTATAACGGATGTGAGTAAATTGGTTTGCAGTAAGGAAAATAAATATCAACGGGCTTTTCAAAACAGACTATATAAATATTTTTCGTTGTTGTTGTTTCTGTAGCATTGTGTCGATTGTCAAACCAATCGCCACAAAAACCCAATCTGGTCTATTTATAGTTTTAGCTGTGTTTGTAAATAACTACGTAGTTTCTGACGTAATAATGGGACATGTACATCAATTAATATTGCTCGATTGTGAGGACGTACGCTATTAAGTTGTTTTGATTGTCGTTGACGATCTATTATAAGTGTATCAACAAATAAAGAGGCATTCATAACTGCTAGGATGAATAAGCAAATGATTGTTTTAAAGGTAGGTCTTCAGATTTGTTTTGTTATCCTCTGATGTGAAGTTTATCAACGCAGTAGGCCTATAGAAGACGTGTGGTCGCTTTACTGAACATACTGCGAGGTCAAAAGGGGCATCTAAATCGTAATAAAAAGCACAAATATACAGGCGTAAATAAGAATAAGAGAAAGCACGAGTTCTTTATGGAAAACACGGTTAGAAAAAGCGAAACAAATCACTTTGTCGACGATTCAATTTCGAGTCGACAACAATGGCGGTTCGAAAAATATGTTTTCCACGACCCTAGCAACCATCGGAATGGAGAGTATAACTGTGCGATATATCGTTAATATTTATTTATCTAAACAATCTAAAAACGAGTGTTAATTTTCTAAATGGCGACTTGTTTAAAACAAACAAAACGCCAAATTTTAAATAGCCAATTTCAAATTATACAATAAAAAGGTTATTGCATGATTATTGGAATATATTCGTCCAACACAGTATTTTCCCATATTGATGTAATAACCTATAATATTGAAAGGTTACAGACGATTTAGATATACAGTGTTACGTCAACGACAACGTCTACCCGGAAGTCCATGCGCCATATTGCATCTTGGATCGACGGTATAAATAAGCGTACAGGACAGTCTATCGTCACTTCTATCTACATCAGAAAGTCAAACACAAAGTAAGTGCCTCTTTTCTCTTTCACTTGTATAATTTTAAATTGTATGGTGATATATATTTTTGAATATACATATTTAAATAGGATATTAAATTTTAAAGAATCAATTGAATGAAAATTGTTTGCTATGAACAAATAAAAATCATTACAGTTTGGTTTATACATTTTTATTCCGTAGTAAAAAAAAAAAAAACATGGTAGAAAAGGGAGACTTGTGAAATGTTCAACAATGTCACTTTTACATATTATATGCATTGCCATCAACTGGTGTCACACAATCCTTTCTAATTAAAACAGTTTTTTCTTTCTTACGGGATATTAGGTATATATAAAACAAATATCTTACAATTTTAAATCACTAAGGAGCGAAATTTAATTTCGGCTATTTTTCTCATAATTAGAATGTTAATATTCTTATTTGGTTCCATTCTGCAGTTTAATTTTAAAACTCAGCAACAATCTACTACGTCGTGATGCGAAAAGTGAAGATCAAGATCAGCCTGTGAATAAACGCAGTTTAATCATGTCATTCAATATTTGCTAATCTACTAAAAACTGATGTAAAATCGTTCAGACTCAGATGATTCCATAAGTTCATTTCGGATATACACTGTTTGTAAGCTGTTGGTGTTACAATGTTTTATACAAAAAAGAGACTAATTAGGAACTTTATGACCGACCGTTGTTCTTAAACATTTAAAACTATTATCTATTATCGTATTTCTACATTTGGTATTGATATTCTGAAATGTTCACGAGTTCTTTAAGCCTTTCCCACATAGACTGTCGAAATGAAGTGTAACATATTGCAAGAACGGGAGAGTAATTGATAATTGCATATAAAAGCTGTACACATAACGAAAGTCGTTTATTTGAGGGTGAAGATGACGAACGTTTGGTTTGTTCGATAGATGTATAAAACTTACTTCTTAACTTTTCAGAATCTCAAAATGAAGACCGTCGCTGTTTTTGCCCTTGCCCTTATCTGTGTGTTCGGCGTTGCTTTCGCCCAGGTCGGCTTTGGTGGTGGTCCTGCTGCTTCGGGTGGAATCGGATCCGGTGGAAGTAAGTTCGAATCGTTACAGACAGATAATCATACTCATTCCGTTTTATCTCGATTTTCTCCAATTCACGGGTACCACTGATTTAATCACCTCACAAACATTGACTATTTCAGCGCCAATGGCAATATTGAGGTTTTTGCAAACAAGAGAGATTCATATAAGTTAACTCGTAGCGGGCTTTCCGAACTGAACTCAGTATTATCAAATAATTTATAGTCTCTTGTTACATTAAATATAGAGTTGCTCGATAGCAAATATGATTTAATCTGATCATAGTAAAATAGGAAAAGTTTATGTGTTTCATGTATGACCGCATAAGTGCCCGATTTCAATCTGATCTGAATTGTCTTTCGTCAAAAACAGATTTTCCAATAGTCCAAGAAACATCACTTTAAACTCGAAATAATGGTTTTGTTTTTCTTTCATCTTTACAGTTTTGGGTCTCCTCGGACTTTTTTTCTTCTTGATGTTGTTCAAAAATAACAACTCTTCCACCGGTGCTACCGGATCCACAACCATTATCTACGGAAACTTCTCTAAATAGATGGTAAGTAAGTTCAATTATGTTGGATTCACAGGAACCTACAGATGGAAAGGGTCCGTATATGGAACATTTTGACATGAATAAAAAGACAACGTGTAAGTCCGATCGTTGCTTGATATCCGTCTGAATGGTCAATTTCATCCAATCAAATATCAGGATTTTTTAGCGTTTGCCAGTTGTCTATTTTCCAACATGTGACAAGTCTAGACCGTTGAAAACTCAGAACTTCGACAATTGCTTCCCAGCAAATAACGACTTCATGTCGCTTCCCCTCCCGATTTAAACAAGGTTTGCCGCCATTGAAACATTCATGACACTGCTATTCAAGTCTTAGATTCACGAAATTTTGCACACATTTGGGAGTTAGTTCGATATTCGACTTCGGTGTAGAATATAATACGGGATTTACATTTCGCCGCGGTTTTATCTCAGGCGGGTGAATCTATTTTCATGTAAAACGTTTGTAAATCAAGTACGTCAGATGTAATGACCAGTTGTATATCTTTTTACAATGCCCCCCGTGCTCTTGTACAATCTGTTACAACGTCACCACTATCGAGTCCAATGAAACCTTCCAGGTCGACAAACAATGTTAAGTTTCACGGAAAGAATCATTTAACGTATTTAATTTATACAAACAAGATTCATGTTGAAGTCTGATAAGGTCTACTACTTATTCATTGTGAGACCAATTCTGACAATAAACGTATCCATGAGAGTGCAATCTTTTGGACGTCTACTGAAAATGGTTTTCGTTTAAAGACTATCGTAAAAGTTTTGATTGATCGGACAGAACTGTCAGGCTAAGGGACTGTTAAGTCTAAGAAAAGAATATGCTTAAAGTATTAAAGGGTATAACCGTTAAACCTCGGTGGCTCGAACTCGCAGGGCCCCCTCTAAACAGTTCGATCTATTCAAAGTTCACGTTCGAGTCATCGAGGTTTAACTGTATTTCTAAATGTGATTATATTTGCAGAATATTTATGTTTTAATATGAATACTAGTTTATTATCTTGTGGTCTTTGAAATAGTTTTTTTCGTTGTTTGATATTCGTGAGCAACCAACGTTTACCATTCATATTTTATTTTGCAGATATCCTAGCACAACTATGAACGAGAACATGAAATAATAACACAATATAATCCTAGAACGACACGCCCTTTAAAGAAGATCATATAGTCGTCAGTTGCCGTCCTGTAGCCTGCACACACGTGCCTTTTGTTGTCAATGTAAATTCTCGCCGTATTTCTGTTGTATAAATGCAATTGTAATTTATTAAAATAAATTAATTTAAACAAAAAAATTTGCTGTGTTCATGTATATGTTTTTAATCGCTATAGTTGTAATATTGACCTAAAGTCTGGATTAAGATTTTTTTTTTTAATTTTCCTTTATCCCTTTCCTACATTCAATACATCTGAAGCAGACGGCTTTGAAAACATCCAGGCAAAGACACAGAACATCTCTTTTAATGAAGGTATAATTACTGAAAAAAATTGAAACCATTGAGAAAAAAGGAGAAACTGCTCATTATGAGCATTTTTTCCTACTATCACAATGTTTATTAAAAGCCGTCTGCCACAGAGGCGTCATAAAGCGTCTGGATGTGGGAAAGGGTTCACATCAGTTTCCAACCGTTACGTAGTACATTACTCACACCAGCCTTTGTGAGCGATTTATATCGAGGTAACCCAGCACGTTCGTGCCGTACACTATTTGACTATATTGCGCAAAACTATAAGTTATTGCATCTATATGGGAAAATATTGTGTTGGACGAGTGTTGGACGAGTTCCTTCGGCTGAGTTGCCCAAGCTTGCGAGGGCAGAACTCCGCCGAAGGAACGAGTCCAAACACAATAGATAATAATCTTTTTATTGTTCATTTGATATTGGCTGTTTAAACTTTGTTTGTTTTAAACACTTCACTATTTAAACAAATTACACTCGTTTTGGATTGTTTAGATAAATAAACATTAACGATCTATCGCGCAATTTTACTGTCCTTTCAGTTGGTTGCTAGGGTCGTGGAAAATATAACTTACGAACCGACATTGTTGTTCTCCATTTGGTTTCGGCTCATAATTGAATTGTCGCCAACATGATGTGGAACGCTTTTTCTAACAGTGTTTTTCATTAAGAGCTCGTGTATTATCTTATTCTGGTATTTACGCCTGGATATTTGTGTTCTATATTACGGTTTAGATGTCCCTTTTGACCTCGCAGTATGTTCAGTAAAGCGAACACACGTCTTCTACACTGCGTTGATAAACTTCACATCGGAGGATGACAAAACAAATCTGAAGACCTACCTTTTAAAGAATCATTTGCTTATTCATCCTAGCAGTTATGAATCCCTGTCTTTTTGTTCATGTGTAATTGAGATACACTTATAATAGATCGTCAACGAAAATCCAAACAACTTTATAGCGTACGCCCTTACAATCGAGCAATATTATTGATCTACTCGTCACATTATTACGTCAGAAACTACGTATTTTTTACAAACACAGCTAACGCTATAAATAGACCAGATTGGGTTTTATGTATATCTATCGATTTTTCTCTACGTTTCATCTAATAATATGAGTATATATAGGTGCTGCATATTTCGGGTAAACATTTATTAGCTTTGTGATCAGTAAATAATTCCCCGTGAACTTCCGTTAGCCCTTAACTGATTTACGAGTCCTACCGACCTAAGCAAAGAAAATAAAAATCATCATCAGGTTAAGCATATATTTAACTTTAAAATATGGTCAATATTTTAAATCCATGAAATTATGATGACAGGTACAAAAAATAATAAACTTACCCTTCATAAAGTACTTCAAATGAAACGATTCCATAATTTACGGAACTACATTTGTGACTAGTCAAACTATCATTTCTGTCGTTTTCCTTTAGAAGTTTTTTTTGTTCCGATATTTTCTTTTCATCCAATCAAAACGAGCGAGTATCGTGACTGCATCGAAAAAAATCCACTCTGGACACAATTTTTTGATAGACGGTATAGCAAACGGTGATGGGAAAAAAATAGCCGGCTTCGCCGGCGATTTGTTAACCCGTAATATGAGTATAGGTGCTACCTATTTCGGGTAAACATTTTCTAGCCTAGTACTGGTTTGTTTACCCAGGGATCACGAATAAGTGAACTGTCGCCGTGGTATAACTGAAATAATGTTGAAAACGGTGTAGGCTACAACCCCAATAAAACAAAATTAAATAAAAAATCAACTTGCCCTTCATAAAGTACTTCAAATGAAACGATTCCATAATTTACGGAACTACATTTGTGGCGAGTCAAACTATCATTTCTGTCGTTTTCCTTTTGGTTATTTATTCATCATTTGCGTTACGCTGATAGAATGACGTCATATTAGAGGAATTTGTAACTTCCAGAAAGTCGGAAAAGCCTTATGAGTTTTTATTTGAACTCGTTTTAGAAATAGACGCAAATGATCTCACATAAAATTACTTGTGCTCGTTCCTTTATCGAGTACGTATTAGCATATTTAATTATTTCCTCTAGAAGTTCTTTTTGTTTTGATATTTTCTTTTCGGTGAAGCAAAGTTCATACACAATACCTATTGACGGGATTTGTTTACTCGTATAAAAGATGTACCAAACACTGTACTACGAACAGTATAAGCACAGTTTTTTCCTAGGACTATCAGAAACTGGATCCCTTCCTTCGCACTTTGCGCAGATCACGTCTGTAGACTGATTCAAGTTACGTCTGCAGTGATACACAGCCTAAACCAACATAGACGTTTCTTATTTTATGTTTAGCTCAAATGGATTTAAGCGGGAGTTATAAAGTAAACAGTTCAGTGATTAAAAATAAGAATAAACACCGGGACTAAACCCTTTCTCACATACAGCAATGTTTCATTTTGAAATTTCTATCAATATTATTCCTTTCATGTTTATTTTTTCAACAAACAATGAGTCCTACAATGTAATCAAAGTACTGAAGTGCTGACAGCCTGGGCGCTGCAGAAAGGTTGGAGAAGTAGGGAAAATGTGAAAGGAAATAACAATTGCAGCTTATGTTTATGTATTTATTGTTAAGAAGTTGAAAGATCATATAAAAAATGATTAATATTATGAAACTGCTAATTTGAAAACAGGAGGACCTTGTTGGCACTATATCGCTCACCGAAGTGCAAGAGATCACAAGTATACACATTTAAGACATGCAGAATCAAAAGATAATTTGACAGCAGGTTTAGGCAGAATATATTGAAGTTTCTGCCTTATTATATTGAGAAATTTGTCAATGTTAAATCAACTTCCATCATGTAGAAATAATTCTCTAAACCATGTACTACTAGACAGGAAGAAAGTGTTTGAACAATGCAAAACTTATCAAGACAATTATTCTGACAAAGATTCAAAATGCAACCGCCAGCGTGTTATAAAGATTTCCCTTCATTTGGCCTAGTGACCTTTATCTGTTTACCCGATATGACTTTGCGTAGATCTCATAAAAATAAACATTCTGACCAAATTTTAAAAAATGTGGCTTCTACTGTGTTGACAAGATTTTCCTTCAATTTGGCCGAATGACCTAGTTTTTTAATAGTAGTAGTAGTAGTTCTTTATTGCCTCCATTAACGGAGAGTGTTACATACATACACATTATACGAAAGACAAAACAATACAAACATAAAATTGACAAGTGACGAAAAAGAACAATAGTGAAATCACACAATACAGTATGCATATATCAGCCTGTACACTATATATATGAGTATATTTACACAGATTAGTCTTGAACGCAAAGAGCTTTTAGCTAGATTATGGATATATCTTATACACTGAAGCAAACGACTCTCGATTCATCACTGAGTTTGAAACGCAAACATCTATTTAATAGCTGCATAATTTGTTCTTGCGGAGCCATAATGTAATTGCTTTCTCCCAATGTAGATAACAATGTTTTCCCACCGTCCTTCACGTACACGTTCAGTAACTGGACAGAAAAGCAGCAAGTGCGTTGCTTCACAATTAGTATTTTGTCTTTCACTGAGTAAATATCATACTTTCTTGAAAACAGTCTAGAAACAACATGTATTACTGTATAACAAAATGTCAGTTGTTTACGATATATTCTACTGAAGTACCATATACATGACCAATATTCAAACTTGGCCTACAGAGACTTCCCTTCAATTTGGCCTAGCGACCTAGTTTCTGACCCAATATATCCATCTTCGAACTTGACATAGATATCATTTATACAAACACTCTTACGAGAATGCCGTTCATACCTTCAAAGCGCTTGCGGGCACCTGCACAGCGCGATCATGTCGCCCGGTTGAGGGAGAGGTTGGCGTTTGCACGCTACTGCTTTGAAGAGCGCGATTGGATAATTGAATGAATGATGCGACGAGCCGGCTTTTATAACCTGCGAGCCACAGTGGGTGGTCGGCCAGACGCCGGCCTGTCCAAGGTCAATGTCTGCCCGATTTCCGGCCGAGCTCTGAGCGGCGAATTTGGCCCGGTGCTCGCCCGATATGTGCGATACCCGGTCGGACATTTGCTAGGCATCTACCGATTATTGTGCAATCAGTTTGCGATGAGGTTTTAAGTCCAAGTGTAAAGTAACTCGATGCCCGCGAGGAGTACCGAAGGGTGTTGGCCGAAAATGCCTATAAATCTGCCGCAAACTACTCGCAAACCTATCGCAAGGTAATTGTGACTGGGGTTTAAGTGATACTAGGTAGGCTGCATTTTTAATTTATAAATATGCTTTTGAAAACAATATAAATCTGCAAAGAAGACATTCCTGTAAGCATTTTCTTCGCCATTGATGATCTTCAGTCGGACTTCACGAGTCCAAAAGTTGAAATTCTTTCTTCGAACTCGCAACTTGATCACTATCCAACAAATTGTGTGGACATTCGGATCGCTTGACTTCCTTAATCAAGTAGTCAATGGTTGACTGGTCGGTAAGTTAAGGGTGATACCCCACCTCATTTGGGTCGGGGCCCCCGCTAAATCCACCACTACATTTGTCACGCGTATTTCTTTGTTTAAGCCGAGCCCCGGTAGCTCAGTCGGTAGCGACGCGGGCTGTCAATCCAGGTGTTGTGAGTTAGAATACCAGCTCGGCCAACATTATTTCCGACGTTTGACAAAAGTCTCTCTGACATGCGACATTCGTCTTTCAAAAATGGGCTGTTTAACAATCTATGTTGAAAAGCAGCCAGTTGCTTGGAAAGTATGTTGTGTGGTGTACTGGTGTGGGTAAACCAGGGAACGCATGAGGATGTGAACTGTAGGCTCGATATGACTGAACAATTGAACAATCGGCGTCAACCCCTAATCAATCATTATCAATTGTTTACCATTAATCATTTCGTCGCACGGGACCTACGACCCCCCGGTTAATCAGCCACTGCATTTGACTCGCGACTTCTTTCTACTTTCCCGTTCCACTTTGCGATTGTTAATAAGCTTCCATGTTTGACCTCTCGGCGCATTTATTTCTAAAGCATTTGTTAAGCTTATATTGGAGTACTCACGCCTTAATTCTGTTGTTCCTAAAACATTATAATGATTTTTTGGGGGAGATCTTAACGTTTTAAATGCAGTGTTGATGAATCCATGATGAACTGTTTTTCTCGGGCAGTCTCATACTAAAATGCGTTGTTTGGTGATAACAGCAATTGGCAAACTGCCCATTCCGAAAAAATGGTTTTACTACTATGACCAGGGGTCAAAAACTAAACAAGAAGAATTTTGATGCAAAGCATCAAAGACGCCGTGCATGATTTTGAAGCATGACTTAAAGGAAGCAGATGCAGTTCAGTACATTTAAATAACCTTTGCAAACAGACAGGATGTAAATATTTCGAACAAGAAGGCCAAATGTCCCTTTATTTTAAACAAGAAGGCCAAGATGTGCCTATATTGCTCACCTGGCTACCATAGCCTATATAAAAATGTTACCAAGAGCAGAAAAGGTCAATATTGACGTAGAGAATAAACGTTGTATATGCTACGATCTATGTGATATTCAGCATGTGAAGTTTAGTCGTGAAATGACCAGTTTAGTCCTGAAACCATTCGGTTAACAGCTTTCTTAACATTCACTGACACTATAATGTGTCATACAAGCTGAAGTTTCTCAATTTTTTGTTATCAATAAACTGTTTTAAATCCTCTAACAAGATCAATTAGATAAAAAAAACATAGGGCTTAAATACTCACATATGTTAAGGTGTATTGCCTCTAGTTATAATTTAAGTTCGACGCAAGCTTTGGAAGCAGAGGGGGAAGTCTATTCTCCTTCCAGTTTAGCAGAAGTATGATAGCTAAAACGGGAGTATATAAACAAAAAATACGAAGTAATTTAACAAAATAATAAAGATATTTATGATCAAGATTGAGCATTATGAAAGTTCACATGTATAGTCAACATGTAGCACGAATTATTAAGTCTGTTTTGTTTTATTGTAATGTCACTTTAATCGTTTTTAACATGCCAGTAGAACACTGAAAAATAAACAAAAGAAAATGGTCAAGTCAGTTCCCCAAGAGCAAAGAGCGAAAACCAGTTGGTACGAATCGTTCATCTCGAACGAAACATGAAAAACCGAGTACGAATCCAATGAATTTTAGAAATCGGATGAAATCGTAAAAACAGCTAAGTATTCATAACGGAAGGTAGCAGAGACAACTTAATTACTCTATGGGAACCGATGACACCTTGTCGTCTATTAACTAAGAATGACCAAAATCGCCAAGCGGTGACATGCTGCATTTACAAATAGTAAAATGGGTCAAGTTACGGCCATGCCTATTGCGTAGTTGGGTTAACGTTGTTTTTACAGTTTCTAGAATTATACTGTAATATATGTAGTAATTAAAATGAATCATCATTGATTTTTTAAAGATTTACATGGTTTTACGAGCTCACGTAAAACCAGTTAATTGTGCATGTGATTACTTCTTATATATATTTTCATTGTCATAATTGTATATTGCTTCATGTTTGTTGCCAGCTTATTGTTAAAATGTGTTTGATGCCCCGCTTACTTGTGATTTGTTAATTGGGTATTATTAATTATTTATATATACACATATCTATTTCGTGTAAGACTGACTGGCTTAACAAACAGTTTATTAACTCAATTCATGGTACACATGACAATATGAGCAATAACAAAATGCATACAATATACATTTGAGGCTTATAACATATATTATTTAAATAATAAATATTGCAGAACTTTGGCAGTGATATATTTTAAGAATTTGTATCAGAGGGAGAGTACCTATCATCCATAAAACGTCACACCTGAACTATGTTTGTGTTTTGTCCTTCTTGTGTCATTTATTTAAACATCTCAATATTGTAAATAGGCAAAAACATCGCCAGAAACTATTTTCTAAGCTTTGATGCATCGGGTCGTAAACCAAACAATTAAAAAAAAAGCGTAGCCTAGGAAGTTCGGGGAAAGTTATTAAATACCCATTACATGTGTCTAAAGTTTTATAATAACGATAGAAGACATAGGTATTTTGTATCTTGCTGTTTCTTAAATCATTTTATACAATTTATTTTTCATAACAATAATAATGTTGGTTGCTCCCTTTTCGATTACGTCACCCCATGGTACAAAATTAAAGCCTATCCTTTAATGTTTATTTTTAAAAAAAAAAAACAATGAGTCAATTTCAATTAATAAAGAGAATGTTGTTCATACAGTGGCATGTTAAAAAAGTTTAAAATAATATAGCCTAGTCCCAGTTTGCGACAAAGGGATAAGGAATTCACGTATTATTGCCGTGACTTAACTTAAATACCGTTAATAAACGGCGTTAAACTCTTATAACTCTTCCTAGTTAACCCAAATGTCAATGCACGGTTTACACGGGGTCTTTCCGACCCTTTGACAAGATAACTGTTTACTCACTATTGCAAGGTTACAGACGACCATTTAGAAAAACCGTTACGCCAACGACAACGTCTACCCGGAAGTCCATGCGCCATATTGCGTCACCGGTGATTGCGTCCTAGATCGACGGTATAAATACGCGTACAGGACAGTCTATCGTCACTTCTATCTACATCGGAAAGTCAAACACAAAGTAAGTGCCTCTTTGCTCCTTTTACTTGTATAGTTCAAAAGTATGGCGATTTATTTTTAATATACATATTTAAATAGGAAATTAAATTTTAAAGAATCAATTGAATGAAAATAGTTTGCTATGAACAAATAAAAATCATTACAATTTTGTTTATACATTTTTATTCCGTGTTAAAAAAAAACATGGTAGAAAAGGGAGATTTGTAAGATTTTCAACTAAGTAACTTTTACATATACATGCATTGCCATCAACTTGTGCCACACAATCCTTTCTAATTAAAACATTTGTTTTTCTTTTCTTACGGGCTATCCGGTAATTATAAAACAAAAATCTCACAATTTTAAATGTCTAAGGAGCGAAATTTAATTTCGGCTAATTATCTCATAATTAGAATGTTAATATTCTTATCTAGTTCCATTCTGCAGTTTAATTTTTAAATTCAGCAAATGTCTACTACGTCGTGATGCGAAAAGCGAAGATTAGGATCAGTCTGTTAATAAACGCAGTTTAATCATAACATTCAATGTTTGCTAATCTATTAAAAACTGATGTACAGTATAATCGTTCAGACTCAGATGATACCATAAGTTCATTTCGAATCAACACTATTACAATGTTTCATAAAAAAAAAAATACGAACTTTATGACCGACCGTTGTTCTTAAACATTTGAAACTATATCTATTATCGTATTTCTACATTTGGTATTGATATGCTGAAATGTTCACCAGCTCTTTAAGCCTTTCCCACATAGACTGTCGAAATGAATTTTACCATATTGCAAGAACGGGAGAGAAATTGATAATTGCATGTAGAAGCTGTACACATAACGAAGGTCGTCTATATCAGAGTGAAGAAGAAGCACGTTTGGTTTGTTCGATAGATGTATAAAGCTTACTTCTTAACTTTTCAGAATCTCAAAATGAAGACCGTCGCTGTTTTTGTCCTTGCCCTTATCTGTGTGTTTGGCGTTGCTTTCGCCCAGTTCGGTTTTGGTGGTGGTCCTGCTGCTTCGGGTGGTGGTATCGGATCCGGAGGAAGTAAGTTCGAATCGTTACAGACAGATTATCAGACTTATTCCTTTTTATCTCGATTTCCTCCAATTGGTACCACTTATTTAATCACTTCACAATTATTGACTCTTTCAGCGCCAATGGCAATATTGGGGTTTTTGCAAACAAAAAAGTTAACCCGTAACGAACTTTCTCACCTGAAATCAGTATTGGTTGCCTTGTAATTATTAAACAATTTATAGTCTCTTGTTACATGAAAAATAGAGTTGCTCGATAATGATAGCAAATATGATTTAATTTGCACATAGTAAAATAGTAAAAGTTTATGTGTTTTAGCATGACTGCATAAGACAGTGCACGATTTCAATCTTTCGGTAATAACAGATTTTCTAATGGTCCACGAAACATCACTTTAAACTCGAAGTAATGGTTTTGTTTTTCTTTCATTTTTACAGTTTTGGGTCTCCTCGGACTTTTTTTCTTCTTGATGTTGTTCAAAAATAATAGCTCTTCCACTGGTGCTACCGGATCCACAACCATTATCTACGGAAACTTCTCTAAATAGATGGTAAGTAAGTTCAATTATGTTGGATTCACAGGAACCTACAGATGGAAACGGTCCGTATATGAAACATTTTTACATGAATAAAAAGACAACGTATAAGTCCGATCGTTGCATGATATCCGTCCGAATGTTCAATTTTATCCAATCAAATATCAGGATTCATAAGCGTTTGCCAGTTGTCTATTTTTCATAATTAACATGCTAGACCGTTATAAACTCCGAACTTCGACAATTGCTTCCCAGCAATTAATGACTTCATGTCGCTTCCCCTGGCGATTTAAATAAGGTTTGCCGCCATTGAAACATTTATGACACTCCTATTGAAGTCATAGATTCACGAAATTTCTGCACACATTTCGGAGTTAGTTCGGTATTCGACTTTGGTGTAGAATATAATACGAGATTTACATTTCGCCGCGGTTTTATCGCAGGCGGGTGAATCTATTTTCATGTAAAACGTTTGTAAATCAAGTACGTCAGATGTATAGACCATTTGTATAATCTTTTACAATACCCCCAGTGCTCTTGTACAACCTGTTACAACGTCACCGCTATCGAGTCCAATAAAACCTTCCAGGTCGACCATCAATATTAAGTTTCAAGGAAAAAATCATTTGACGTATTAAATTTATACAAACAAGAGCCATTTAGAAGTCTGATAAGGTCTACTACTGATTATGACAATACAATTATCCATGAGATAGCAATCTTTTTTACTTTTGATCCTCCACGTCTACTGAAAATGTGATTATATTTGCAGAACATTTATGTTGTAATATGAATAATAGTTTGTTATCTTGCGGCTTTTGAAAGAGCTTTAGTTGTTTGATATTCGTGACAAACCAACCGTTTACCAATTTCATTTTCTTTTGCAGATATCCTAGCACAACTATGAACCAGAACATGAAATAATAACACAATATAATCCTTGACCGACACGCCCTTCAAGAAGATCCAGAAGAGCCGCCAGTTGCCATCCTGTCGCCTGCACAAACGTGCCTTTTGTTGTCATTGTGAATTCCCGCCGTATTTCTGTTGTATACATGCACTTGTAATTTATTAAAATGTTGTTGAATTTAAACAAAAATAGTTGTTGTGTTCATGTATATTTTTTAAACGCTATGAATGTAATCTTGACCCATTGCCTAACGTCTGGATTAACATTCTGTTTTTTAATTTTCCTTTTTCCCTTTCCTAAATTCAATACATCTGCAGCAGACGACTTTGAAAATATTCAGGCAAAAACACAGAACATCTCTTTTAATGAAGGTATATTAACTGAACAAAATTGAAACCATTGAGAATAAAGGAGAAATGCTCATTATGAGCAAATTTTCCTTTAATCACAATGTTTATTAAAATCCGTCTGTCATAGAGGCGTCAGAAAGCGCCTGGATGTGGGAAAGTTCTCAAATCAGTTGCCAACCATTACGTAGTACATTACTTACACCAGCCTTTGTGAGCGATTTATATCAAGATGACCCAGCACGTTCGTGCCGTACACTGTGTGTCTATAGTGTGCAACACTATAGGTTATTGCATATTCTATATGGGAACGAGTCCAAACACAATAGATTCCCATAATCATGCAATAACCTTTTTATTGTATAATTTGATATTGGCTGTTAAAATGTTGTCGTTTTGTTTGTTTTAAACTCTTCAGTAGTTAAATCAAAGCGCCTATGGTACTGTAGTGGCGATCGTATAGAAGATCCTGCAAAGTGACAAGCAGTATTTCGGTGTAGGCCTTGCGATTTTCAATAATAGTGCACTCTGGTGGGGGTAAATTTGAGAAAAGCTGCATCTTTTGACAGTAGAATAATGTTAGTTTGTTCATATTCTTTCCATCACCCACTCGGTCATCTGTAAGTAATCAACTCTATGAGCGAAACATAACGCATGATTTCGGCCGAAAGAAATGATCGATTTCTTGCAAGATTTATTCGTGCCAGTCGTCATAATTTAAAGCGCTCAAAAGACTTGATGAAAGTCGGGAATTTAGACGCGGACCTTGTCGAAGACACCTAAACAAAGCATAAGTCATCGTTAATCGTCGACTTTCGGAGAGTGCTAGCAGCGATCGCAGAATACTCCTGTGAACACTATTTATTCATATATTTTAAAAAACACCTTTAATAATTTTTTGATTGTGGCACAGATTTGAACCGGCGATTTTGACAAAACGAAACGGCAATGATTCGCAGTTGAAAAACCCTGATTTTTTTTTTCATTATGCGAGTTAAAGAACACGTGATGATATTTATTATCTACCCAAACATGAAGAAAGATAATATTTACATAATTTAACTCTATGTAGATAATATCTCAAATCTTAGTATCAATCCGGTACCAAAGTAGCACTGACATGATTATTATTAATCGTGTCTCCGCATCACTGATGGAACTATATATTTGGCGTCTTAACGGATGTAGGTTAATTGGTTTGCAGTACGGAATAAAAAGTCAACGGGTTATACAAAACTGACTATGTAACTGTTTTCGTTGTTGTTGTTTCTGTTAGCATTGTGGCGATTGTCAAACCAATCGCCACAACAAATTACACTCGTTTTGGATTGTTTAGATAAATAAAACGTTAACGATCTATCGCGCAATTATACTGTCCTTTCCGATGGTTGCTAGGGTCGTGGAAAATATAATTTACGAACAGCCATTGTTGTTCCCCATGATTTCGGCTCGTAATTGAATTGTCGCCAAAATGATGTGTAACGCTTTTTCTACGTGTTTCATTTAGAACTCGTGTATTATCTTGTTCTGATATTTACGCCTGGATATTTATGTTCTTTATTACGATTTAGATGACCCTTTGACCTCGCCGTATGTTCAGTAAAGCGAACACACGTCTTCTACACTGCGTTGATAAATTTCACATCGGAGGATGACAACAAAATTCTGAAAACCCTACCTTTTAAAGAATCATTTGCTTATTCATTCTAGCAGTTATGAATCCCTCTCTCTTTTGTTCAAGTGTAATTAAGGTACACTTATAATAGATCGTCAACGACAATCAAAACAACTTTATAGCGTACGCCCTTACAATCGAGCAAAATCATTGATCAAACGTCACATTATTGCGTCAGAAACTACGTAGATATTTACAAACACAGCTAACTATATAAATAGATCAGATTGGGTTTTGTGTAGGTCTATCGATTTTCCACTACGTGTCATCTATAACAGATGTACCAAACACTGTACTACGAACAGTATAAACAAAGTCTTTTCCCATGACTATCAGAAACTGGAACCCCCTTCCTCCGCACCTTGCGCAGATCACGTCTGATTCAAGTTCCGTCCGCAGTCATACACAGCCTAAACCAACACAGACGTTTCTTATTTCATTTTTGGGATAGGGGCGTTTCTCCACTATCCCATACTCAGATTAAGGCTGCAATCACAGTCTACATTTGTATACATACGCCAAAATACGCCTGCCTTTTCAACGATTTCAATGGTTTGACCGAATCACGAAAAATCCTCCGCTTGCATTAATTAACGAGACAAAATAGTTCCAACGCGTGAAACACACTCTGAACTATGATTGACCTCAATGTCAGTGGTGTTAGGTAACGTCGACCGTGCTGTGACCCATCCTCCCCAATGAAAATGGAGATATTGCTGACAATGAGCAATTCCTCCTTTTCACACAATGCTTTCATACACGTTTTAAATTAATTCTTTTCATATATGAACGTTTTACTATGGACATTCTTTTACTCGACACATTTTGAATAACATGCTAGAGATGAATGATAACAAGCAATTTTGCCTTAGAGGAAATGAATCACGATAAAAAATTCTGCAGCCGTCTAGCGATTTTGGGACAACATTTATAATGTATATGCATTTGCGTTTATTGAAGACTCAACGTCCGTCAACGTGTAATTTAGTCATAGATGTATCTGTTGACATATAAACTAGAAATGTAGTCTAAATGTTTTTGTTTGTAAATTAACCTTGTACAGTCCCATTTCGGAGACGCATCGAACCAGTCTTCTGTAATCAATACTTTACAAGAGAAAGTTGATGCAACGCATCAATGTCACCGGATATCCATAGTGCAGTTATGCATAACACTAACAGTATAGTAGTTGAATAAACAGTTATCAACTGAGGGGCATATTGGAACATCAGGGATGGGGTCAAGTAAAAATGTATCATAACTTGCATTGTTTTGTCAACGAAGTGAATGATAATTGAAGCCTTTCATTGTTTATGATCAATCTCCATTCCAAAGTAGGTTGACCATACACACAACCAACTAATTATTGATCATAAACAGTAATGGAAATGAGAAATCGTGCCAATCATTAGTCTTAGTATGTATACAGTGCTTTCATTAAGGAATTATTATAAGATTTGTGAATTCCACATACACTTTTCAAGATGTTTGTCAGAATATTTGAATTTTATTATTTTTCAATACAACCACAAAACAGACAATTTGGGATTTGCATGCAATAGCACGTCATTTTACCTTTCCTCTATTAAAGTCAACAGTGGACACCTTTGCAGCAATCTACTTTTAAAACAATGAGTTAATGGTTAAATCGCTGAAGACATGAGTTTTCTCTTTTTCTCAAAATGATATTAGCTTGGCATCCTAATTATATCATACTTTAACAAATGTTGAAATGTGGTCCAATATTTATAAATTAGACCACCTTCGAAATATAATATCAACTAAACAGTTAAATCTCATTGAAATTGTTGTATAATTTAAACTTAATTTCGAACATAAACTGAGCCCTACAACATGTAAATTTATTTTAAATTCTTTCCTTCCTTTTTTATAATGAAAATAACAAACTACTCATGTTTTAAAATTATATTATGATGAGCGCCCTTGTGTCAATGATGCATAACAATATGCAGATCGGAAGCAACATGCCTTAAGGGAATTAAATGACACATTTAAAATTGTCAAGGACGAAATAATTTTGTACGAAAGACCCGATTCTTTCTTATTCGCAGAGGTGTCGTTCTTGAAACTCTCTTTATAGGCAGAGAGTGTTCGTTCAAAGTAATTTTTCTATTAAAACTAGTTTTATCTCGGTTTGTTCATTTCTTCATTGGTTTCGAACCAAATAAACATTTTAAATCACCTACGATTTACTATTTGTAAGTGAGTGTAAAGAGACGGCTCTCTGCAAAGGAGATTGATCTACGCAGTTGGTATTCGCGAGTCACGCTTCAAGCAGGTGCGCGTATGTAAACAAATTAGACTGCGACGTAAAGGTTTGTAGTTATCGCCTTTTGAGTACATGTAGTATATAGTGTAAAATAAAGTATACCAGTCTAGCTAATAGGGACTGTTTTGTCTTCGTAAATATAAAAAAAAAAAAACATAAATGCGTGTCAAAATAAAGAAACTGAAAATACCTAAAACATCGGAATATTTATTTCATTTTAGATGTGTCATTACTTAGAGTTTTTAAACAAACACAATTGTAATATGTTCAAGACATCTAAATGTGTTTCTTTCTAATAATAATCCCCCCTCCCATGTGATTTCCGAAAACCTATTAAAAATAGAAGTCGCGGGCTTCTGCCCGGCGACTAATGAGTTGTCTCTGTCTCAGTGTGTGTATACCACGTGACTTTTGACGTCATATTTGCATGGTCAGACAGCAATAATTGCTCTTGTTAAGAATGTAAAAACAATGGTAACTTTTTTATTTCTCACCCTTTTTAATGAAACATGGTGCAGTCTACGCCGATTGCAATGTTCTATCACCGGTTTTTACAGGAGTTTGATTGGTGGTCTAGTTTTTGCAAACACTTCGACGAACCTGTTCTCAAAATCCAGTTTGGATAATGCTCCGGCTGTCGGCGATATTAATAAATGTTGAGAAAATGTTCGTTTTTGTGGAAAAGCAGCCAGTTGATTGAGAAGATAGTTGTGTGGAGTACTGGTGTGAGAAAACCAGGAAATGCATGAGTAGGTGAACTGGCCGCCGTGATATAACTGAGAAATTGTTAAAAACGGCGTTAAACCCCAATCAATCAAAACCCTTGTTCGTTAATGTATGCTTCCCCAAGCTGTGTACTTTGTCTGTCTGTCCGTCTTTGTGTTCATCCATCCATGTCTGTCCGTTACGGTTTGCATTAATTGGTCAAAACTTTGTTTCTGTTTTGCGGATCCATTTCATAGTTGTCACACGTATACATTGGGATTAGGAGATCGATACAATATTTTGAACACAAATCTGAGATCTGGTTTTTTAGGTGTACACTCATTTTTTCATTTCTTCGGTTATTGTCTCAATAGATGGCCAATGTATCAATTTAAGACTTGGTGTATAGGGAACGCAGAGCTACAGATGTGCAGTTCAAAAAGAAACATAACTCTAGCATGCTTTCGATTGTCTTTTATTTATCAGCATGATTACAATATACATTGTGGATCTTTAGTGATTTCTGAACTGAAAATATTTTAATAAAGGGTCACTGTTCGGTATTTTTTCAATCTTTTGTCCTCCCTGATTTATTTTGTTTATACAAGAAAAGGGTCAAACATGGATAAATAAGGTATATGTTATTGGCAGGCAGTATGGGTTGATTCACACATTCACTATGTTCTGACATGACATTGCTTCCCCTGATATATTTACGTGAAAGCAATTCTATTTTTACTCCCCATTGTATTTGTTTTTGGAAATATTCACGGATATGTTTAACTAAAAAACATTTTGAAATCGATTTTATTAACAGTCTATGAACATTTTATTTTTATCATACCTCGTTTAGAGTGATATACTGCGTGATATATCACGCTCAAATCCCTCTGTGCGTATAGAAGAGAAATTGTCAATAGTGTTATAATCATTTATACTAATCCATAGTTATGCAATGGTCAGGCAAACTCGAGGATGACGATACCAGTAAGAAGCCAGTAACAAGACTTCACCACGAACTATTGATGAAATGAGAGCTTTTGAATGTTATAAAAAGATAAATTAAAGGGAAACTTATTCATCATTAACAGTTTCTCTTTTACCTCACTGTGCTGTGTCGATTGTCTCAACTATGTGTTCTATATAACCCATGTATTCCATGTTAATTGAGTGTAACATTAAATATTCTGCTAAGCTATGTGGTTTTTCCTTCATTTAATGTTGTACACATACACAACCAATTGGCGACGAGGTTGTGATTGTGTACCGCTATAAGTGATAGTCATTATGTTAATTGAGGTCATCTAAATGGCTAATCACGATCGGAGCACATTAAAGCAGTATGTGCATACTACATTCATCAGGAGTATTATGATTGCGATTTCAAGACTGACCCCTATAATTTGGATTATTTTGTATTAATGTAGTTTACTGTAAAATAATCTCCAGGCACGGATCATTCATTATTGTTCTATTAAAACACAGTGTTAATATTTTTTTGTTTATAAAAGGAAACATGTTAATTTTAAAAGTATCATACAAAATATTTCAAACAAAGTAAAACAAATTTGCCACCATTGTTTTGTTTTTAGTAACCAGAAAATGTAGATACAGATTGTTTAGTTTTTGCTTTGATATTTTAATTGGAATTTCAATATAGTTTTCATTGTTATGCAGCGTTCTTTTTATTTTGATATAGCTGAGCATGCATTGTGATTAATGCATCAATGAGTGTGTAAACTATGCAACGACCTCTGTGAAATACCACCAGTCAAATAAAAGAAATTGCGATAGACCCCAATTCTGTGTATACAATATTGTGCATTCAACTCAAATATTATTCAATTAACAGACATAACAAGGTCTTCTTGGGAAGTGTATGTGATATAAAAGACTAATTGGTAAATCCTTGTCCTAACGTATTCTGTGATTTGAAGTTAGTACCTTGCTGATTTTTTTTATCAAATGATGTTTCTCAAAGATGCTTACAGATTTATTTTTATGTGTGAAATCTCTTTTCTTTTATAATTATTATAATATTCGAGAAGTCTAATGTATGTCTATTTTTTCCTTTTATCACAATGCTTTCAAAAGCCGTCTGCCACAGAGGCGTCAGAAAGCGTCTGTATGTGGGAAAGGGTTCAAATCATTTGCCAACCCTTATGTGCATTACTTACACCAGCCTTTGTGAGCGATATATAACCAGATTACCCAGCACGTTCGTGCCGTACAGTATTTGTCTATATTGCGCAATACTCATGTATACTAATCCATAGTTATGCAATAGTTTGGCAAACTCGAGGATGAAGATACCAGTATCAAGCCAGTAACAAGACTTCACCACGAAATATTTTTATAATGAGAGCATTTGAATATTAAAGAAAATAAATTAAAGGGAAACTTATGCGTCAATAACAGTTTCAA
Source organism: Serripes groenlandicus (assembly GCA_031761405.1). NCBI lineage: Eukaryota > Metazoa > Mollusca > Bivalvia > Cardiida > Cardiidae > Serripes > Serripes groenlandicus. The sequence continues at coordinate 37,230,948 of JASEVX010000002.1, forward strand.
ATGATGTTTCTTAAAGACGCACACACATATGTTTTTATGCGTGAAAGCTTTCTATCTGTTTTAATTGTTATTATATTGGAGAAGTCTTCCCGCCACCAATTTATAAACTCTAAAGGTGTGGTAAAATAACCGTTACTGGACGTAGTTGAACGAAGTGGTTATTTAACTTTCGGACATGTTCAAAAGAGCGGTACGTTAGAGGCAAAATTTACATATGTGATGCTAACGTACTGAAGCAAAGTCTTACGTAGTCTAACGTACCTCTTAACTTTCTCAAACGGACTTAAACGTACTCTAGCGTAATCTAACGTTACCCCGCACAAAACCAATATCTGACAAGTTTTACGGCCGGTAATACGGATAAGTTCGTTCAAGTACAGTCTTTGCTACGTCATGTTACGTTAAAGTACGCTGTACTGCGAGTCCCAGTACGCGTCGCCATCACGGTATACTACTAAGTCATCGTACGTCCTACTACGTTAATAGCTACGTTGCGGTACGTAACAGTGCTTTACAGTACATAACAGTACGCTATTGTTATGGTTTGTTACGTTACAGTATGTTCAATTACAGATAAATAGGTTGAAGTACAGATGAGTCCAGTAAAGTACAGATAACTAGAGCCGACATACGGCTCATCACCCAAATTATGCCGTACCGTAACGTAGTTCATCGTAGTTTAACGTACTTACACCACGTCTGACTCACGGGAATCTACCCTACGGATCACTTCGTTCACAAACGGCTATGTGACCACACCTTTAAACAAGAACTACTCCTTGTACATGGAATGCGGATCAATCTGGAAAACTTATCAAATTGGAACACTTATAAATCTTGAACACTTATCCATTTGGAACACTTAATAATCAGCAACACATATCAATCTTGAACACAGATCAATCTTGAACACTTATTAATCTGAAACACTTATTTATCTGAAACATGGATCAATCTGAAACATGGATCAATCTGAAACACTTGTTAATCTGAAACACGGATTAATCAAGGAGCAATTGCTCATAATGTATCCGAACTATAAAAACATCCATTCATTTATAGATATTTTTCCTTTTTTTGTCTAGATGTTTGCAGATTGTCTGTAGATTTATCCTATGTGGTGACAAGTTAAGACGAGATAATTGCTTGAAGGTCGCGGTGAATCTATAATTGAATTTAGCCCTTAATCTAAAATTGAAAAAAAAACATCGGGAAAAAATGAAATTTCAAAAAGGGAATTTTGTACATACAGTAGCATGTTAAAAACGTCACCAAGTTTAAATTAATATAACATAGTCCCAGTTCGCGACAAAGAGATAAGGAATACATGTATCATTGCCGTGATTTAACCTAAATACCGTTGAAAACGGCGTTACACTTACTCGCTAACCAAATTGTTAATTCACGGTTAACACGGGGGTCATGCGACCCGTTGCAAGTTATCTTTTTAATGTATTCCAAATTGTCTCACATTTTGATTGTTAGGATACAACCCGATGTAGGACAAACGGGAAAACATACAGGTAAGGTGTCGGCTTATCTCTGTCCGGGGCGAAGATATCACTACAGTTCGATTAATTTAAAAGTCCACTAACAAGGTATGTTTCGTTTTCTTTATGAAACAGTTTGTAACGAATTCTCTCTGCTCTTCGTTGTGTTTTTCCTCAGAAATAACTAACAAAAGTGAGGAATATTTATTTCAGCTATTATATTTTATTTTACTGTTTGGTCCTCTATTATATAACATAGGAATACAGAAAATTCATGTCAATTGAACCATCCACCAGATACATGGTGTACTTGCTATAAATGTGTGGCCATCAAAATCTAGACTCATTCCGCCGTGCTTGTTTTTCAAAAAATTGAGATGTACTTGAGCATTAGCCATGCTTCCAGTATGATATATAAGAAATAAATGATACCTTTTCCTAAAAGTTTCATTTCAATTGATGCGCTAACAGTGTGTTCCAATTGTTTTGAATAAAAAGCAATTATTTATTAGCGGTTTGCAAACAGTAAAAAAGAAATTATAATTTAATCATTGATTATGAGCGGGTTTTTTGTGCAAAAAACATAGAATGAAAATATGATTGCATGTTTGAAAAAAATATAATGGAGAAAGACCGCACTCAAATAATTTAATTAAATGAACAAGGAATAGATAGAAGAACATAAGTTATTGATTTGATCTAAAATACAGATCATCATCCGCGTACAAACATATTAACATAACATACGTGAATGTGTAAATCTATTGAATAGTCCTCCCTAAGATTTTAAATGTAGGTTGAACGTACATGTAGCACATTTATTCTATACATATTTTACAATTTTTGGTAGACTTACGATAGAAAGGATACCATATCTACAGTAACATATTAAGTCACGTGATGTAAATGACTGAGAACACAAATATCAGTACACCAAAAAAATTGTGCTAAACATTATTGACTGAATTACATTTGAAAACATGAGCAAAAGTAAAATAAGTAAATTTCTAAGAAACCAAATTAAATTACAATTCTCTGAATGTGTCAATATAATATTTAAGTGCAATATAGAATTAGGATATAACCACTTCTACATCTCTACCGATTGCAATTCTACCTTCAATACCTTCAGTACTTTGATTATGACATAAATTTCGAAACGATGATTCATAACAGTTTAACAAGGTTTATATTAAACTGGTCTGCTGTTCCCCTTCCTTCTGGAGACTGGACTGTTGTAGCATTCAGGTCCATGCCAGATGCATCCAACTCAGATTGACATGTGGTTGGCTGATCGACAGGTGCATTGCATATTGAAGGATCTGAAATAAGACCAGCACCAACATGTGGAAACGCTTTAATGCATTACTGAATATTGAATATTTGAATACAATTGGTTTTGGTTTTATTTGTGTTATAATGGGGTTTTACACCATTTCAACATCATTTAAGTTATGTCAAGGTGACAGGTCACTTATTCATGATCTTTGAGTAAACAATAATCCAGTGCACTATTTTATGACCACTGCGACTGGGGATCGAACCCGGGACGCCCGTTTCAAATCGCCGGAGTTCGCCACTCGGCCATGGCGGATTCATGAAGAAAATGGATTTTCAACATAAGCTTCAAGCTTCTGCATTTCATTTCTTCATTTATTTGCATTATAAGAGTTGGTATTAGTTCGTAATTCGTAATTATGTAATACAATGACTAAAAACATTAATGGTGTAAGCATGCAACTGAGTACAATTGTAAATGTTATTACCACTTGCATGCATATTCTCTGTACGAAGGTATAGATGATTAGTATAGATAAAGATCTGCCAGTGTATCAAGTGGAATCGCCGAGTAAATTTCCTCATCTGACCATTCTACATCCATTTCCTGAAATTTAACATAACATCGCTGAAATCCATTCTCGGTACCCGGGCTATTCATAAAATATATGATACCCTGGGCAAATTGGCTAGCGAAACTTCGTAAAGCATGCACCACGATTTCCTCCGTAACTACACTGTAATGTTCGTATCGCATGAGGTGTGTGTCATGCGGTCAATCAAGCGGCTGCATTTCACTTAATTCATTATTCCGAGCGCGAGATTATTACAGCCAAAATGCCCAGGGTATCATATATATTATGAATAGCCTGGGAACCGACGATGCTGAAATCATGGCAGCTAAAAGGGCTTAACAGCAAAAAAGTTCTACAAAGGAGATGTTTTATTCGTTTAGTAGTGATTTATGTGATTGTGTCCCTATCTATCATTAAAGGCTAAGTTTGTTATAAAAGATAAATGAAATACATTGGCGGATATAATGGGAAAAAAATCACATAAAATGTTCCATCAGAAGAAGAAGAATATATAAACAAATAGTTGTACCTTTAACTCTTAAATCCAGTCACCAATTGTTGCACTCGCAGATGAAGATGTACTGAAGTGTTCAGAATCAGGGGCGTAGCTTTGCAATGATCAATTCTCGTGAGAAAATCAACATTGTGGACTCTGTGTAAAGTATCGACCCGGATGATTAGCCTAAGCATGCCACACAGGCCTACCCGGATAGACACTTTTCGCCTCCTGTGGATTTTCTGTTTCAGGAATAACTACTCTATACATATATCACCCTAAGACGGAATATGTCGGCCGGATCAGTCTGCGCGGACAGCGCAGGCTGATCTGGTCGATACATTACGCAGATGTCTATCGCCGCAGCTGCATTTTGGACATTTTGAGAAAAGATGTGTAGGCACGTGCCTACAGTGCCTAAAGGGAGCTACGCCCCTGAGAACATGCAATATTTACAGCTCTTTAGTCAGTTATTTTGGTGGCGAATAACTTACCATCTTTTATCAACAAACATAATCATTCTATTTCAAACAATAAACATTGGCTTATCAGCCGATGAGTGGGGATGTGATTCGTAAATACCACAGAGGCTTATCAGCATAGCAATAAACTGATGAGCCCTTCTGACAGTAAGCCTTTTGATTTTAAGCCCATCTGGCGTGCAATTAATTTGTTCGTTAACTGATGAGCCCTTTGATTATTGCGATATTTCTATCTAATTTATGTAGATGTAGGTGTAGGTTTTTTTTAAAAAGTGCATTGCATACTGAAAAATATAAATATGCAAAATAAATCATATTCGGTCAAAAACGCTGATGAGCACTTCTGGTTCTCGATGGATTACTAAGTGAACTACGCAAAGCAAGCGCAATGTTTATTTTCCTAGGTTTTGGATAATATACTTGTTTGAAGATTGCATCAGTTCGATAAATTTATGAACACTTGGTCTAGCGGGATTGGTAAATAATGTAAACTTTAGGCAAGATAACCGGACAGTATTTCCACCTTTCCCTTACCCTCTTCATCCTCCGCATTAAGGGTCAAAAGCATTTTCAAATTGAGAGTAAATCGGGAAGACACCATCTTTTTAATGTACTTAATATTGCAGGTTACAGACGACCTTTTGGATATACAGTGTTCAAATGTTTCCGTTACGCCAAAGGCAACGTCTACCCGGAAGTCCATGCGCCATATTGCGTCTTAGATCGACGGTATAAATAAGCGTACAGGACAGTCTATCGTCACTTCTATCTACATCGAAGAGTCAAACACTAAGTAAGTGCCTTTTTTCTCTCTCTTTTTGTTATATAGTTTCAACTTTTATATATTTTATTTAAATATACATATATAGATAGGGAATTACATTTTAAAGAATCAATGAAATGAAAATCGTTTGCTATAAAAAATATAATCATTAACATTTGGTGTTTAATTTGTATTCCGTGTTGAAAAGAAAAACTTCACTTTAACTTCATCTAATATACAGGCACCTAACATGTAAAGCAATTACATATGAGCCGTCCCGCGAGAAAACCAACATTATGTCCTCTGCGTAATGTATCCACCTAGATCAGCCTGCGCAGTCCGCACAGACTGATCCGGGCCGACACATTCCGTTGTAGGGGGATAAAGGTATAGAGTAAATATTCCTGAAACAGAAAATACACAGGAGGCGAAAAGTGTCTATCCGCGGCATGCTTAGGCTGATCCGGGTCGATACTTTACGCAGAGTCCACCATGTTGGTTTTCTCGCGGGACGGCTCATATATCTGTACATTTTCATCAACCTGAGTTCTAGTAACAACGGGCTATTTTGTAACCATATAAAGGATATCTCATAAAAAAAAGTTTAAGTTTAATTTTAAAATTTAGCACAAAATGTACCAGATAGTGATGCGAAACGCGAAGATCAAGATCAGCCTGTGCATAAACGCAGTCTTATCATGACAATCGAGTGACCTTACGAACTTTAAGACTAACACATTTTAACCTTTATCTATTATCGTATTTCTACATTTGGTATTGATATGCTGAAATGTTCACCAGCTCTTTAACACATAGCCTGGCGAAACGTAGTGTATAGGAGAGAAATTGATTGTAACATGTAAAACCCCCTTCAATCATGCAATGAGCCATCCCTAGAGACAACCAACATTGTGGGTTCTGCGTAATATATCGACCCAGATCAGCCTAAGCATGCCGCGCAGGCTTACCCGGATAGACACTTTTCGCCTCCTGTGGATTTTCTGTTTCAGAAATAATATCTCTCGACAGTTTTTCCCCTAAGACGGAATGTGTCGTCCCGGATCAGTTTGCGCGGACTGCGCAGGTTGATCTGGGTCGATATAGTACGCAGAGGCCATACTGTTGGTTTTCTCACGGAACGGCTCAAATGATTTGCGATTGATAATTGCATGTAAAAGCTGTACATAACGGAAGTCGTCTGTGTCAGGGTGAAGACGAATCTGATTTGGTTTGTTCGATAGATGTCTACAGCTTACTTCTTAACGTTTCAGAATCTCAAAATGAAGACCGTCGCTGTTTTTGCCCTTGCCCTTATCTGTGTGTTCGGCGTTGCTCTCGCCCAGTTCGGTTTTGGTGGTGGTCCTGCTGCTACGGGTGGTGGCGGATCCGGTGCACGTAAGTTCGAATCGTTACAGACAGATTATCAGACTTAAATATTGTGTTCTTCTTTTTTCCACACAAGATATACATGTTACAATACAAATGACAATAAAAAACTTTCGAATATATGTTTTCTATTTCGAAAATGTAATGTACCTTGCATTTCAATATTCTTGCAATGTTTTCTATGCTACAAACAAGAATTAGAAGGAGGAAATAATGATAATGATGAGGGGTAGAAGGAGAAAGATGAAAAGTAGAAAAAGTATGTGAGTTAATATGGGTCGGACTGTGATTCACTTGCTATGAAAAATGTGTTGTTTTTATTAAAGGTTTGTAAATTTTATCCAATTCCTGTTGTAAAGTTCTGATTAGTTTCCAAAGACTTTTATTACATGAAAGATGGAGTTATTTGATAATGACCTCAATTATGATTTAATTTGCACATAGTAAATTAGTAAAAGTTTATGTATTTTATATATGACCGCAGAAGACAGAATTGTGGTTAGTGAAACAAACAAATTGTCTAATAGTCCACGAAATATCGTGCAATAAACACGAATCACTAAACTGGAAATAATTTATTTTGTTTTCTTACTTTTTTACAGTTTTGGCTATTCTCGGACTTTTTCTCTTCATTACGTTGTTCAGTAGTAATAACAAAAAGACTGCAACCTATATCTACGGAAACTTCTCTAAATAGATGGTAAGTAAGGTCATAGGCTGGTATAATGTTGGATTCACAGGAACCTACATATGGAAACGGTCCGTATATGGAACGTTTTGACATAAATAAAAAGAAAACGTATAAGTCCGATCATTGCTTGATATTCGTCCGAATGTTCAATTTTATCCAATCAAATATCAGGATTCATAAGCGTTTGCCAGTTGTCCATTTTCCATAATCAACATGTGACAAATCTAGACCTTTGAAAACCCCGAACTTCGACAATTGCTTCCCAGCAAATAATGACTTCATGTCGCTTCCCCTCGCGATTTAAATAAGGTTTGACGCCATTGAAACAGTAATGAAACTATTACTGAAGTCATAGATTCACGAAATGTCTGCACACATTTGGGAGTAAGTTCGGTATTCGACTTCGGTGAAGAATGGAAAACGAGATTTACATTTCAACGCGGTTTTATCGCGGGTGGGTGGTTTTTTTTTTGGTATACATGCCGTTTAAAAATTTAGTACGTCAGATGTTTTGACCATTTGTATAATCTTGTATCACATAAAGCAATCTCTGGAAGTGTTAAAATCCCTTTACATAAATATCAAATGACACTATTAATTTGGTTTTCAGTCTTACGCTCAATTATTTGACACAACGCGGAAACCAAACAATGAAAATGACGCCACGTCAGCGGTTTAAAGTTATAACGTTAGTCACTTTGGCGCCCAAATCGGCAAATTTCATGTACATTTTTTTGAAATACGCCTCATAAATCACTTTACATTTTTATTATCTCTTTTAATAAACTCGTTAACTTAGCTGAAAATGACGCTCGTTTGGTGTATTGTTTAGCCCCTTACACCCTATGCCTCAAGTTTTAATTGAAGTTTTGTCATTTTTAGATGTTCGATTTTCTAAAGAAAAGTGTAGGCCGCGACAAGCTACGCCCCTGGCGGCATATCATTTTAGTAAACTCGTTTAATAAAAGTAATAATGAATTAACACTCATGGAATATCCTCTATTTACAATGTCCAGTACTCTTGTATAATCTGACACAACGTCAACTTTATCGAGTTTAATAAAAACCTTCCAGATCGGCAAACAATGTTAAGTTTCACTGAAAGAATCCTTTAACGTATTTAATTTATACAAACAAGAGCCATTATGATGATTTCTGTAACGGTTGTTATAAGGTCTACTACTGATTACTTTTGAGACCATTTTTGACAAATAAAATCATGCATTCGAGTGCAATCTTTTTGAATTATGCATGTACACGTCTACTGAAAATGCTTTTCGTTTCAAGACCATCGTAAACGTTTTGATTAATCGAACATAACAGTCATGCTTAGGGACTGTTAAGTCTATCAAATGAATATCCTTAAAGTGTTAAAGTGTGTTATTTGTAAATGTGATTATATTTGCAAACAAATAATGTTTTAATATGAATCTAAGTTTGCTATGTTGTGGTTTTTGAAATAGTTTTTGTTGTTTGAAACTTTTGACCGACTAACCGTTTACCATTCACATTTTATTTTGCAGATATTCTAGCACAACTATGAACTAGAACATGAAGTAATAACACAATATAATCCTAGAACGACACGCCTATAAAAAAGAACATTAGCCACCAGTTGCCGTCCTGTCGCCTGCACACACGTGCCTTTTGTTGTCAATGTGAATTCCCGCCTTATTTCTGTTGTAATTTATTAAAATGTTGTTGAATTTAAACAAAAATAGTTGTTGTGTTCAAGTATTTGTTCAAGTTTTAAACGCTACGGTCTTTACCAATTGTCTAACGTCTTTACTTAGATTTGCTTGGAAGATTGTTGTGTGGAGTACTGGTGTGAAGTAACCAGGAAATGCATGAGTAGGTGAACTGGCCGCCATAATATAACTGAGAAATTGTTAAAAACGGCGTTAAAACCCAATCAATCAATCAACTTTATTTAGATTTGTTTTCCTTTTACCCTTTTCTATAACAACACATCTGCAGTAGACGATGGAAAAGCACAGTCCATCTCTTTAAATAATTACTGAAAAAAGTTGAAACCATTGTGGAAAAGTAACAAGACTTCACCACGAACTATTTTTAAAATGAGAGCATTTTAATCTTATAGAAAATAAATTAAAGGGGAAACGATTCGTCATTAACAGTTTCTCATTTTCCTCGCTTTTATTTTTATCAATCTGGAATCAATCTGGAATACTTATTAATCTGGAACACGGATCAATCTGGAACACTTATTGATTCGGAATACATATTAATCTGGAATACTTATTAATTTGGAATACATAATAATCTGGAACACTTATTGATTTGGAATACATATTAATCTGGAATACTTATTAATTTGGAACACGGATCTGTGGAATATTTGCTTAAAACGAATGATCTGGTTATCCTTGTCTGCAGTATGGTACCGTCAAATAGACTTTCTCTAAAAAACAGAAAGCGGTAACTTGGTAGGATATCAACCGGACAATTTATTTGATTCGATATGACTTACGCAATAGAAAAATATCCGAAGTGATTTGCTTTTAGAATATGAGCCGTCCCACTACTTAGATCAGCCTAAGCATGCCGCACAAGCTAACCCGGAAAGACACTGTTTCGCCTCCTGTGGATTTAATATTTCAGGACTCATTACTTTATACTTCTATTCAACTGAGACGGAATGTATCGGCCCGGATTAGCCTGCGCGGACTACGCAGGCTGATCCGGGTCGATACATTATGAAGAGGCCGTTATGTTGGTTTTCTCGTTGGACGGGTCATATATGAATTACTAAATTTACAATTTAAATGTATTTCATGTTTTGATGACGCGTAAAATTCATGGGTGATTCCAAAATATTGCAAATCGAGTGGAGAAAACGCAGCTTTTCGATTCCGACTCAAAAATAAATTCCTATGATCGAGCTCTAATGATTAATATATAATAAAAGAGTATCAAATTATTAAAAATGATAATAACATAAACAGTTGACCAAATATAACATATATACGGTGAATGTGTAAGTTAGACTAGGCAACGGAAATTTCAAAAAGCCTTTCGAAAAAAGGTACTAGACCCTTTTAGCGTTAACGTTAACAATCAGCTTCACAACCGAAATTACCGGAATAAACCGAAATAAATCGAAATACACATCCAGAAGACAGAATAAGATAGACAAGTCCCAGTGATAACATATATACCAGAAGAGAATCAAACTATTGAACTGATGGTTGATGTTTCATGAAAATATAACGCTTGATTTATATTATAAATAATTCGCTAGCTGGTATATCGATCTTTTTACATGCATAAACCGGTTGTGCTATTTTAAGTAACAACTCATATGTAAGGAGTTTAATTTAAACACCGCATTCATCAAGTCAGGCTGGTACAGAGGTTACGGTGCGATTGTCACACGAGAGACCAGGGTTCGATTCCCGATCTAATTCGTATTTTATCTTTTTTTATAATAATACATTATTACTGCTTTTTTAATTTTTTTATCGTAAAAACCTCATAACTGGATTCAACATAAATTAAAAAGCATTGCATTTAATTTTGCACCTGTGATTAGTGAAACCTAAAAAAAATAATATTAGTTTGTGCATATGATGTTCAATGTCGCTTTTAACAACATTGTAGTTATATCATGTCGTGTCCTGTGTAAGTTACCGGTACTACTGCTCTATTTATATTGACACCATTGTCAGTCGTAATGCTAACCATATAAGCATGACCGTTAAGAAGGAATACCCATTACTTTGGATTGAACCCGCGATCTTCAGCACCCGATGCGAAGGCTCTACAAAACTACACCACCATAGTTGTCTACTATTGTAAAATGAACATGCTTAGTTCTTTTGAGACAGCTGTAATTATGGATAACTCCATGCTAGATGGACCCAAAAAATCCGCATGAAACATGTGTTAATTTGGTAAGGCTTATACAAAATGAGGGCCAAGATATGCCCTTATTCGATCACGTGAGTAATGTATGTATGTCAGCAAATGTGTGTTGGGGGACAATTAGATCAAGAGTTAAACTACAAGGAGCGAACAGTGTATATGAAACAGCTTATTAGGAAAAAGGACATTTATATTTAACCTTTTCACCATACTACCATCATGCAGGATATGACTATGAAAATATCTACATAAGTTTATGGAAAATATAGATAAAAGCAAGTATAATTATTTAACACAGATGCAAGTGATGTGCTGTGGAGCCATCAAAACGCGTCTGTATGAGGGAATGGGATAATGCAATAAGTCTTCGAACATTTTTGTAAAGGGGACCACCAAAGGAACATTCAAGTTGTGTTGATATTTGTCCCGTTGTTTGTTAGGCTATGTCGTTCGAAAGCTGAAAGTTCATTTTACCAATTTTCTGTCTTACCTAGTGTGGCTATGTTTATCAACCAATCAAAATAGCTTGACCAAATTATGAAGAGGGTCACTGAGGGACAATTTCTGTAAAATTATCTTGAAATGAGATGCATTACCAAAGTTTTGTCATTTTGTCCATTTTCTGGTGCCGCCTTAGCCGCCGTGTTGTTCAACCAATGACTACGGATTGAATACTTTTTGAAGACGGTCACTCAAGTAACATTTCTGCCAAATTATCTTAGAATAAGAGAAACAGATTTAGTACAGAAGAACTCTATAGTTGTTGGCAATTTTTCATTTTGACGCCTAAGCAATCAATGTTCAACATATAAATACAATTTGAAAGAAGACCACCATGTATCATTTATATGTAGTTTGGTTAATATTGGACAAACGGTTTATGACATATTTCTCTTACGAAGTTAATCCGTCGACCGTCCTTTTCCGTGAACAATTTCTCACGGACCAGACACGTCACGCACGTATGGAATGTACACAACGTTATTTTTGGAGAGCGATATTTCCCGGACACGGACGCGGACGAAGACACGGAAACGGACCACGTATCACGGAACTATGTAATACCAGCCATTATTCAAATGATGTAGAAAGGCACTGAAATATGATTTTTACTAAATAATCTTTACCACGCTTTCCACCCCCCCCCCCCCCCCCCCCCAACCACCATCACCATCACCATCACCACCACCATCCCCCAGCTATAGTGATCACATCATTTGGCTTATGTTGCATCCTGTCATGCCACATACTTCTTACGTATTACCTTCCTTATATAAGTAAAACAACGCAAAGACTCTTCATTATATAACGAGCTTTTCAGCGACAACGATGATGAATCTGTATTGAGAAAAGTTCTTGGAATGTACTCATACACATATATTGACTGCATTCAGGATTATTTCAGGTTATGCCATTCATATGTCCCAGCTGTTTGGAGACATGTTGACACATATAAATTACATGTGCGTAAAGTAAGCCGGGCAAACTCACTAAATCGGCAAAATTGTCAAGACCTTTCACGAATGCTAACATACTACAAATAGTCTCTCTATAGTGTCCATATGTTATAATATCAATGAGCGTATGAGAAATTTGGGGAATCCCACCCAGGACCGTGTTACTATTAATAGTCACTATATGGTTCATATAGTATAATAATAATGACAAGGTACGCAACTTTTTATATATAATACAATAGGGAGTCTATTTATAGCGGTCTTTTTTTGGAACTCCCACAGTTTTCTTATACGATAACATTACGGTCCTTATTTGTATAGCATATGGACCATATAAAGAATGTTGGTAGAAGTTTAACCAGGTATTGAGTTTTTATTTTTAATTTTCTCAAAAGAAATCTCGGCCGCCTGTGATCCAGGTAGGTACATTGCAATGGCTAGTGATGGACACTGATCCTTACTCATAGTGTTACAGTCCAAAAAGACCCGGGGCTCAAACCTTGGACCTTTTTATCCGAAGGCGAACGCTGTACCACGTCGCTATAAAAGCTAGCTCCATGGCAAGGCAGTATAAGTGTCTACTCATACATAATATCCCCTCCAAATTTGAAATTCGTCCTCGTATTTCCCAAATCTGAGAATGTTGGGAAACCTATTCGAAGCTTTTCCTATGTAGTCCCTTCGTTGCCGCCATTGATACAATATCTAGTTATGAAGAAAAGTAATGGTCTTCATAAATGATTCTTCATCCTTTCTGATCTAAAGTTGGAATGACCAAGCTTATGCAAGAGAGCGGGAAAAGAGGGATAAGAACAGAACAGAACACAACACAACACAACTTTTATTTGGACTTAAACAAGATGTTTCTCGACCATACATGATTACCAGTTATTTTCAGGTCAAAATAATAAAAACATATATATTACATTAAATCATACACAAATATATAAATATATAAACATGTACATACATACATACATACACACACATATACATACATTTATACAGTATATATATATAAGTATATATATGAAATAACGGAATTAATCATGATATTTTGTATTTTGTTGGTGACTTATAAGCCCATAGGGCCGGGCGCTCTTTGTAATTATAAATGTTTTTGTATATAAATCTGTAAATATGCACAAGTCACAATAATAAAAGATTTACTTACTTACTTGTTGATAAATACTCGCTAAATGTACCTTGTATATATTTTTTTAAGTATATATATATATTTTTAAGATGTTGCCAAAATGGTTTCCTATTGCATATTTCGTCTGAAAGAAGGAAATTTAGCAACTGGCATGAGACGTACGCATGACTCAATCACTGGTACTCAACATTACTTATGACTTAAACATCGGTAAGGGACTTACGCTTGTACACTTGTATAAGACTTATGCATGACTTTACACTGATATGAAACTAACGCATGACTTGAACAGTTACTGGTTTTATATCGCGCTTGATGGGTATAACAGACGTGAACACACACTATTATTGGTTCAAGTAAATGTGTATCTGCCATGTGATTTGAACAGAACAGAACAGAACAGAACAGAACAGAAGTTTATTTATAACATACATGATTAACATACATCGTAATGAAAATAGTAATCATTCAATTGATGGTTTTCAAACTAAGTAAATACATGTATTAGGTTGATACATGTTATTAAGTTGATGATCCTTAAATAATTAATCTAGTTCAACCAAGTTATGAACTAATATGTATCTAAGTTGGGACAACTAGATGCATTATGGTTAACATAAAAGAATGAAAGCTTAGTAATACAATTTTGAAAAAAACAAAACTTAATTTTTGAAAATTACTAGTTTAGATGGTGAGAAAGTATAATGTATATATAGTTTTGAAAATTGTAAATACTTGTGTGTAAGTTACTATAGACAAATGTGCCTGAATGTAATAAAATGTATTATATATAGATCTATATATATATAATACAAATCTAATCATATAAGTACATAAGTTATTCGTATTCGACATATATTGGTTTCTCAGCTTAAAAGCATATGTATAATAAAGACCCATTTTTCTTAGGTTTCTTTTATTTGTAGAATTAATCAGTTTTGTAAATTTAGATACATTTGGTAGATTTGCGTAGTATTTTTCAATGTATTGATTCCTTATTTGGGTAAAAAAAAACTAGAAACTGCTTGAATAAGATTGGTCAAATTTACAAATGCTACTTTACGACCCGTCGTAATAGAAACATCAACAGAAAGAAAGAATGTTACATAAAGACGTAATATGAATTTCCGAGAAACGTCTAGATCATCTCATGTATTTCTAATTGTTCATAGATAGATCGACTCTGATGTACTTTTTAAAGACAAAGAAATGTCCAATAATAAAATTGGTACAACACTTATTAGTTACATATGACTGAAACGTGTTTGCCTTCCAGAAGGAAACGAACTTAAACATGAATCAGCCATGAGCGTATGTCATAAACAAACAAAAACAAAAGCATTACGGGAAAACACTGCAGCAATCGTCTTAAACGCGTTAGCAGGACTTATCTTAAGAAAGGATTTAAGTGCTCAAAGCGAGTAATTTCTTCTCTGCCATCACTGATTTCATTATAATAAGTTTATTTTGTTTCTTGCAAATATTCCTTTAGTAGTTGACTCTAAAGAAAACAAAAAATTCAGTATAAGTTTATTTATTTTTCTTGCAAATATTTCCTTAGTAATCGACTCTTAAGAAAACAAATATTCCATATGAAAATTGCGTGTCGTTATAATGCCATCTGTTGATTGATTGATTGATTGATTGATTGATTGATTGATTAGGGATTTACGCCGTTTTAAACCTAGAATTATAGTACAGGGGTTTCTTCTCCTCGCCCTGTATGTGATGTCATAACGGGAAAGCAGACCCCGTATCACATGTCGCGGTCCCTGTCAATTTGTCATTGGTCACGCTGACAGTAACTTTTTACACCCCTAGCCCTCTAAAAAAAAAGGTGATATATTAACCATTTTACTTAACCATTTTACTTAACCATTTCCCGCATACAGACGCTTTCTGACGCTTCTGCAGCAGACGACATTTGAAAAACATTGTGGAAAAAAAGAGATATTGCTCATAACGAGCAGTTTCACCTTTTTGCCGCAATGTTTCCAACATGTCTTAGTATAACCACTAAAACAAGTTGAAAACATTGCGGCAAAAGGTGAAATTACTCGTTTTGGGGGAATTCTCCTTTAGTCACAATGTTTTAAATACTCCATTCATAGAGAATGTCCGTGTATTGCCTAAATGTTTTTAAAGTCGTCTGCTGCAGATTTCTCGTATGAGGGAAAGGGGGGTTAAATAAATCAGATACGGAGCGTTTTCCTAAAAGGACAATTACAAATCATACTTTAAGTATACTCATACAGACGACATTTAACACCTAACAACAGACTGTTTTGTGAAACATTGCGGGAAAATTAGAAATTTGAAAAAAAACACTTTTTGTCTTTAGTTTGATTGATTGACGCCGTTTTCAACAATTGTTCAGTCATATTACGGCGGCCTGTTTACCTTCTCATATGTGTCCTGGCTTTCTCACACCAGTACTCCACTCAACATACTTTCCAAGAAACTTGCTGCTTTTCCACATAGACTGTTAACCCATTGCTGAAAGACGAATGACGCTTGTCACAGTGACTTTTTGTCAGATGTCGTAAAGAATGTTGGCCGAGTTGGTGTTCGAACTCACAACCCCTGGATTGACAGATCGTGTCGCTACCGACTGAGCTTCCGGGACTCGGCGTTTTGTCTTCAGACACGTTGTTCTCAAGGATGTATCAAAGTGATTTTACTAATATTCCAGACAGTAGTAATGTCCTCCTCAGATTTTTCTTAATATATTATTAAAGAAAGAATGAAACAGTCCCGCCTTTTTCGACCTACATTTTAAAATAATTTCACAATTACCTTTATGATGACTATTTAATCGTTTAACCCGTTAATCCACCTACGACAAATCTGCAGTCAACGACTTTTAACCCTTTCCCTCATACGACAATTCTGCAGCAGCCGACTTTGAACAATTTTTGTCAAAAATAAGGAAATCTCTATAATTGAATGGATAACCTTTGACTAAAAGTGGAAAACATTGTGGAAAAATGAGAAATAGATCGTTTTGAGCAATTTCTTCTTTTGTCACTATGTTTTCAAAAAGCCGTCTGCTCCAGAGGAGTCAGAAAGCGTCTATATGAGGGAAAGGGTTAAAGTATCTAGGCAAGAATAAAGAAACTCTCTATACATGAATTATTAATTTGGGTTTTACGCCGTTATCAACACTTTTTTAGATATATCACGGCGGCCAGCTGACTTCAACTCAACTCAACTTTATTAGCAATCGGCATCAAAAATATGCCGTTGTCCATTTACAAATAACTTAAAATGAAATATGGCAAGGACATACAGTAACATACATACATGTACAATCAAAAATAGTAGTAAATACATATTAATACACATATTATAACCAGCAAAAATAACGTTTTTATCTACTTATGTGTTTCTTGGCTTTCTCACACCAGTACTCCGAACAACAGTCTTTCAAAGCAACTGGCTGCTTTTCCACATGGACTGTTGGCAAATTGTAGGGAAACGATCTTTATAAATGAAGAACACTTTTTGAATAAAGTCGAAAACAATGTGACAAATAGAGAAATTGCTCGTGAACATTTTCTCCTTTTGACGTAATGTTTTCAAAAACGTCTGATGTGAAGGCGTCAGAAAGCGTATGTATGTAAGATAGGGTTAATAAAAGATATGATAGACATTTGCTTGTTACAGATATATATTTTTTTATTCAGGAAAAAAGGACAAGTTTGCTCAACATACCACATACATATGACACTTTAGTTTTATTTATTTATTTATTATTACGGTTTTACGCCGCTTTCAACATTATTTCAGTTATATCACGGCGACAGTTCACTTATTCATGATCCCTGGGTAAACAAACCAGTACTAGGCTAGAAAATGTGCCTTGCCCAAGGGAACTCCACCATGACCGAGGTGCCGCGACTGGGGATCGAACCCGGGACACCCGGTTTCCAAATCCCCGACGCTAACCACTCGACCACAGCGGATCCTACTTTAGTTTTAACAAAGTCAAATAGCAGACTAATGGCCAAAAAAAAAAAAGATGTATTAATTGTTTACCCTTAAGACGCATTTTGACGGATCTACAGCAGACGACTTTTGAAAACAAAATGAAAAAAGGAAGAAATTGCTCAAAATGAGCAATTCCTCCTTTTATCACAATGTTTTCAACATTTTTTTAGTAAGTATACCTTCATTTCATACAGATTCTCAAAATCTTGAATAAATGTTTTCAAAGTCGTCAGCTGCAGGTGTGTTGTACGTGGGAATGGGTTAAACGATCTAGAACATTTATATATCTCCCCGCCACCCCCCCCCCCCCCCCGTTTGAATGACAAAAGGCCGAGCCCCAGTAGCTCAGTCGGTAGCGACGCGGGCTGTCAATCCAGGGGTTGTGAGTTCGAATCCCGGCTCGGCCAACTTTCTTTCCGACGATAGACAGAAGTCAATGCGACATGAGTCATTCGTCTTCCACCAATGGGCTAAGTCTATGTGGAAAAGCAGCCAGTTGCTTGGAAGATCGTTGTGTGAGAAAACCAGGGAATGCATGAGTAGGTGAACTGGCCGCCGTGATATAACTGAGAAATTGTTGAAAATGGCGTTAAACTCTAATCAATCAATCAATCAATTGAATGACAAAAAGCTTTACACAGTATAGAGAAGTAGTTATAATAAGTTTCTAGAAATAAAAAAAGAAAGATATACGTCACGACGTTTTGATGGTTGACGTATAATAATCTCGCATAACATGCTAAATACCATACCGTTAGCGCGAATTACGACCCTCAAGTTGTAACGGTTATACACGACCGTTTCCGTAATGCCGAAAGGCACGTCTACCCGGAAATCATTTCGACGTATATAAGTCGACTCGAATTCAACCAATTTACTTAGATTCACTCAAGTCATCAACGAAAGTAAGAATTTTATTAATATATTAATTTCTGTATCATAATGGTGAAGTTAAAGAATTTATTTTATTAATATATTAATTTATGTATTATAATGGTGAAGTTTAAAAATAACTTGTTGGGTTTGTGTCGAAAAAATATATAATATAAATCCCATAACTACTTATAAGCTATTGGGACCTATTTATTAATTTATTTACCTATACGGTTTGGTGCCGTTTTCAACATTATTTCAATTATAACACAACAGCAGATCATTTATTCATGATCCCTGTGTAAACAAAACAGTACTGGTATGTATAACTACGTTGTTTGTGCTATAATCATTTAACATCTATGCAGCTTTTTCAGGATTACGTTTAAGTTCAGATTCGCTTAGTTAGCACATTAAACGCGGCATGACTCTAAGCTTGAGTCTAGCAAATTAAACAAGAGCGCGGCTGAGCGAATGCCAACGCCAACAGTCGACTGTTTTTTTCTAATTCGAAAATGGGAATTTTTAAATAATTATAACAGCCAGAGTTATATGACTTCGTATAGAAGTACGTATATTTCATAGGAACATGTGTACCAATTTCCAATTGAAAATATTAAACGGTTGTCGAGTTATGAGTTGAAGGTTAAAGTTTTGTGACGAAGATTAGACTCTTCTTTTTTCGAAAAACGGGCAAGCTAAAAATCGTTTTTTTTTTTGAGTAGTGAATATAGCCCTGTGTAATAGAGACACTTGTATAATAAGATGTATCGCGATAAAGTTCATTTGTTTCAGAGGTTTTACGTGAAGACCGACTGCCGCCATCGGTCATATATGGGTTTTTGTGTTAACGGTACAGTAGCGAATTTGTAAACAGGTTCTCACCCATGGCTTCACACAAAACGCACATACCAACAACGACGATATGTTCGAATAACCCGTCATATCTCTTCTTTTTCAGAATCCAAAAAATGAAGACCGTCGCTGTTTTTGCCCTTGCCCTTATCTGTGTGTTCGGCGTTGCTTTCGCCCAGTTCGGTTTTGGTGGTGGTCCTGCTGCTTCGGGGGGTGGTATCGGATCCGGAGGAAGTAAGTTCGAATCGTTACAGACAGATTATCAGACTTATTCCTTTTTATCTTGATTTCTTCCAATTGGTACCTCTCATGCAATTAGTTCTCATATATTTATTGAGATGTCTTTGCTTAGAATAGTTAAGTAGAAGACCGACACTTGGAAATCTGCATCCAGTGAAGATCCAGATCATCCTGCCTCAATTTGCAGTCTGATTTG
Source organism: Serripes groenlandicus (assembly GCA_031761405.1). Lineage (NCBI taxonomy): Eukaryota > Metazoa > Mollusca > Bivalvia > Cardiida > Cardiidae > Serripes > Serripes groenlandicus. The sequence continues at coordinate 37,250,761 of JASEVX010000002.1, forward strand.
AACCTTCTTTACTCCCCCACCAAGTCATTTTAGTGTTTCCGTAGTTTCTTCTGAAAAACATGCCCACATATGGGAACAGTGCACGGTTACAACATGATCTAAATTGTCGTTCGTCAAAAAACGTATTTTCCAATAGTCTATCAAAGCTCGAATCATAAACATGAATCATTTTAAACTCGAATTATTGTATTTCCTTTTCTTACTTTTTATTACAGTTTTGGGTCTCCTCGGACTTTTTTTCTTCTTGATGTTGTTCAAAAATAACAGCTCTTCTACCGGTGCTACCGGATCCACAACCATTATATACGGAAACTTCTCTAAATAGATGGTAAGTAAGATCAATTATAGGCTGGTACAATGTTGGGACTTACTATGTTGGATTCACAGGAACCTACAGATGGAAACGGTCCGTATATGGAACATTTTCACACGAAAGACAGGGACAACATTAAAGTCCGATCGTTGATTGATGTCCGTCCAATTGTTCCATACTGACTAATCAAATAGCAGGATTCACCAGCGTGTGTCTATAATCTTTTTACCATGGACAAAATTGGTTCACATCAAATAATAACTTCATGTCGCTTCCATTCGTTGTTTGAATAAAGGTTTCTCTGTTCGCAATACAGCAATTGAAACACACATGAAACTTCTAATGAAGTCCTAGTATCGAGAAATGACATTTTAACGTTGTTAACCCTTTCCCTCATATAGACGCTTTCTGACGCCTCTGCAGCAGACGGCTTTTTGAAAACATAGTGACAAAAGAAGAAATTGCACAAAACGTGCAATTTCTCCTTTTGCCACAATGTTTTCCACTTTTAGTCATAGGTTATCCATTCAATTATGGAGATTTTCCATGTTTTGACAAAATACGAATTGTCGTATGAGGGAAAGGGTTAATGCATGTATACGATTCCTGTGATTGTTTTGCTTTCTTCTAAATATTTTAGTTCTACTTCCGATTTATTTTGTGACCAGAGTATAGTTTATACCAAAACAAGAGAAAAAAAAAAGCATGCATGCTTGTGCAGTCTTTTTGAACTACGATTGTATACGTCTACTGTAAATGCATCCTGTTTCAAGAAATGCGTAAACGTTTAACTTGATCGGACATTACAATCGTGATTATTTAAAGGGATTGTCTCGCGAGGTTTAGTTTAACACATGAATATGCTTTCACTGCCGAAGTTCCAACAGTAGATTCGTCCATGTTAAAAATCGTGAAATAAAAGTTTGGGAATATTTTGATAACTAAAAGGCAAACAATGCTGATTTCAGATGAAACATCTCGTTAAAGAATGACTCACCGGAATCTGTATTGTATGCCAAACACAACTCAATAGTGTCATTGATGCTGAAAGAGTTAAGACTTCTAATTGCAAATGTGATTTTTCAAAAACTTTAAGTTTTAATATCAATATGAAATGTGTTTCATTGTGTCAGCATTGTTTTGCTGTTATTTACGTCATGCGATAATTGAAATAGTTTTCGTTGTTTGATATCTGTGACCCAATAACCGTTTACCATTCCCATTTTCTTTTCCAGATATCCTAGCCCACCTATGAACCAGAACATGAAGTAATAACACAATATAATCCTAGAACGACACGCCCTTTAAAGAAGATCATATAGCCGCCAGTTGCCGTCCTGTCGCCTGCACACATGTGCCTTTTGTTGTCAATGTGAATTCCCGCCGTATTTCTGTTGTATAAATGAAATTGTAATTTATTTAAATAAATTAATTTAAACAAAAATAGTTGTTGTGTTCATGTACTTGTTTGTTAGCGCTACGTTTGTAATTTTGGCCCATTGTCTAACAGCGTGATTTAGACTGGTTTCTTTTTTGTTATTATTATCCTTTTGATGTTTACCATCTACAGCTGCTTTCTGAGGTATCTGCAGCAATCGACTTTGAAGACATCTAGGCAAAAATATAGAATACCTTTATAAGTGAACATTCATTCATTGTATAGATTTGTAAACATTATGGCAAAAGGAGAAATTGATAATAATGAGCATTCACCCTTTTTGTCACAATGTTTTCAAAAATCATCTGCTGCAGAGCTGTAAGAAAGCATCTGTATGTGGGCAAGGGTTAACAACACTTGCCAATCCTTATGCACATTACTCACAACAGCCTGTGTGGTAGTAGTGGCTGCCCTCCTTGGCGCTTAGGGTTGCAGGGGTTAGCATTATGACTGACTGGCTGGTGTCAGGATAAATGGACCAGTAGTACTGGTAACTTACACAGAAGAAATTATTGAAAGCGGCGTTAAAACACCAATCTTATTGAAAGCGGCGTTAAAACACCAATCAATCAATCAATCAATCCAAACAGCCGTTGAGAGCAATGTATATCAAGCTGAGCCAGCACATTCGTGTCGTCCAATGTGTGTCAATATTGTTCACCATTCAGACTTATAAATCGTAACAAACACTTATCCACAGTTTATACAATGATTTGGCAGAATCGAGGATGACGATAACAGTAACAAGACTTCATCATGAAACATGTTTAAAGTTGGGGCATTTGAATGAAAGCTGTTAGTGTGAAAAGTGGTATAGGAAATCAATTATTGAAGAAACAGAGGAACTTACTCGTCATAAACAGTTTCTCTTTTTTTCAATACTGTTTAATTTTCAAATAATGTTCCTTTAGCATGCACACATTGTTGTCTGTATCTGTGATGTGTTATACTCATTATTATGTTCTTATCATTAGTTTAACCTCTGTCTACACTTCTCGCCATACATTTATAACTCTACGCAAACACGATTCCGTATTCATGGAACAAAAACGCCACCGGGGCGGTCATACCATTACAAGGAACTCAGTAAGACATAAACTATGACATTGGCCCTATGTTTAATAACCATGGTTATTGAATTTTTAATTTCAAAACATTCTTTTTGATTTTGAAATTTCTAGACAAGTCTACTGATATGTACATGTATTGCAATAAACTTATCGGAAAACTAATGTAAAAGGTGCTGAATTGCAGATGGAGATCAGAATTTTGAAATGTTGAAACTTCTGCAAATATTGCTAATTGCTACAACAAAGTAAGTAATGAATAGTTCAAAACTAGTTTGGCAGTAAATGTTGAAAACAGTCAATTGAAAATTATGAAAATGTACACAATTTGGCTTACTGAGTGTGTCTACCCAATGAAAAGGAAGTATACACAATCACTATTTAGATGTTTTTTGTACCGGAAAATACAATCTATAATCTTGAGTCCAGCACCTTTAAATCTACTAGTTATTTACGTATGGGCAATTGTAAAGGAAGGTCTTATTCTGTTTTCACAGAACGGTCTTCTAATTGGGGAAAACATATATCTGGTCATTGAATTGACATTACTTAATTAAGCTTATCTTGAATTCGGATCAATTACAATATAATTCTGACTATTCTTCTCATTCTAAAATCAATATACTTATCTGCTGGTGTTAATTTAATCATCGTTTTTCTAAAAGATATAAACGGCATGAATATAATGGTGTTTGCGTAATATAAAGAGAGTAATAAACTGAAAACAACACAGCAGACGTGTACTAAATTACCGAATAAATGTGTATTGTAGTGTCTGTGTGTGGTGGCAAGACAGGAGTGCCCGGTTAGCTCAGTTGGTAGTGTTCTGGGGGTCATCGGGCGGACATGTTTCCCCTTTTGTGTTACTTAAATGTTGTTAAAAGTAAACTGAATGCGCATGGAGACTGTTGTTGGTAGTTGCTGAGGATGATGCCTGGCTCCCAAAGGTTAAAATGTGGAGGAGTGTAGTTTCTGGATGTGGTGGCAATAAAAATTGCCCGGTTAGCTCAGTTGATTAAAGCGCCAAGTAAGTGTTAAGTGAGTTCATCGGAGCCCAACATCGGGCGGACATTTCCCCTCTTGTGTTATTTTATTGGTGTCAGAAATAAACTAGAATGCTGTTGGGAGCTCCTGAGGTTGATGCATGACTTCCAAAGATAAAAGGGGGGAAGAGCGATGTGTTTGGATATGGTGGCAATACATGATTACACTGTTAGCTCAGTTG